>KZ651105.1:443041-464482 GCA_001010745.2 Gerris buenoi
GGCGCCCCCCCCCCCCCCCCCCTCTTCCTATTGCTATTTACCTATTAGTTTAAGATGGGGGCCTGACGGCACCCCCCTTGACGAGGCGCCCGGGTCAGATTGACGCAGTTGACCCCCCCCCTAGGGACGGCCCTGACAGCAAATATTCATAAAATATAATTTTAATAATACCAAGCCATCTTTTAATCACATATGGTCATGTTAAATTTGAGACAGATTTATTTAAACCACTGGGTACTCTGGAAGCTTATGTTGAGATGGAGGCCTATTACTAAAACTTCTACCCAGGTTGATAATCTTTAATCTTTTATAACCACCTCACCTAGCTGCTTTCAATTAATTTTTTTTTTTTTTAATCAAATAACTCCTTTATCCTAAATTCCTCCTGAAAAACTTCTACCCAGGTTGATAATCTTTAATCTTTTATAACCACCTCTAACCACCTAGCTGCTTTCAATTAATTTTTTTTTTTTAATCAAATAACTCCTTTATCCTAAATTCCTCCTGAGCCTTAGAGGTGATGTTTCTAAGCCTAAAAGTTGAAGGCTGATCTTCAGATAACTTTCTTATTCTTGCATGAACTCCATTGCTTATCCACTTTATTAGCTTAGTGCCTCATTTGATTAAAAAATAAAAACCAAATACATATATTCGTTTTTGCACGGAAAATCGTTCTTTCAACAGAAAACTCCTTAAGATGATAACACTGGTAATCAACAGATCAGAGAAGAACAACATTTTCTGTCCAAGGCCTCACAACACAGTTTTTTTTAGACAAACTTATGCACCTACATTGATTAAGATTAGAGTCTAAAAGAGTAGGCTTAACATTTTGGCATTCCAATAATAAATCATATCTTTTCCAGTAATTAAATAGAAAAAAAACTAGCTCTTTCAAACCGGTAGCCAACAGGCCCCCATACACGATCAAACATTTTGAGCAAACATATTTGCGCAAACAGCCCCATACACAGTCAAAATGCTTGGCCAAATATGGGGCCTTAACATATGATTAAGTATATCCAGTGCTTAAACCATTTTTATTTCTCATCTCACCTTTAACTCCTGGGTATATAAGCTAAAATTGCATTATGTTTTATCAGCACGATTGAAAAAGATTTACAACTTTATTAATAGGGAAGTTAACTTATAGTCAAGAGATAATTTATAAGGTCAAATAACAAAACATAAGTGATTTATACTGCTATGTTGTTCTACATGGTGTCATTTATTGTATTGGTCGTAAAGAATATTATGATTTTTCATAGCTACGTAAACTTTAAATTTACTCTACTGTAAAATTATGATTTTTGTTGTCAGTGGTTACATGAAAATAATTTCATACAAAAATGATATTAACCTTTCTATTAATTACCTGAGAAAGACTGTCCATATTCATGTAGACGATATCAGTGTTAGCCTCTATAACAAACCAAACAATTATAAACGCCTCATGCAACTAGAAAATTTTATTAATATTTGGATTTTTCTATAAAGACATCTTGAAACATACATGGCCAGATGAAATGGTGATAGTCCAACCAGTTAGTAGTCAATTAGTTAATTAAACGGGCGTAGTGTTTTTCATTTTGGAGACTTAGGCTTGTTTGTGTGTTTGTCTAACAATAACTGGTGAAGAAATTGATCGATTTGAAAGAAATTTGGCACTCAGGTAACTATATAGAGTTAGGAAATTTTACACTTAATATTTTCAATATGGAAGATGAATAAAAAAAGCTTTAAATTGCTATACCAAACATCCTATGAATACTTCAGGTAGTAAACATAAAATCTACTCCCCATTAATTTAGATAATGTCCATAAGAAAAATCCAAATTGTTATAAAAAAACCATAAATAAATATATTTCAAATATATCTATATTAATATTAATTATTTGGATAAAAAACAAATAAAAAAATAAATACATACATACAATCCAAAGAAAAAATAAGTATTTAAATAAAAATATAATTTTCAAAATAACTTACTTACTACTTATGTACATTTAAGAATTTGTGACATACGTCCATTAGAGAATTTGTTGTTGGATTTGTGTAAGAATGTTAAAGAATTTGATTTTGTGATCACACGATCTAATTTTATTAATTATTTTTCCAAAACTATTCAAACCAGCTAAAAATTATAATACATATATACAATAAACACACTCAGATTGCAATTAAAGTCTGTAAAAGTCAACTCAGGCTTCTCATGTTTATTTTTAAAATTTACTACTAAATTAAATAAACACACACACACAAAACTACTATTATTTAATTTGTCTACTTAATAATTTGGACTACAGGTTAAAATAATTAAATTTATTTTATTATTAAATAGGGTTGCTTCCCCTGATGCTTGAGGACTTTTAACAGACTTCATAGTGATAATTAGCTATAAACAGTTACTGAGTTTGGACTATTGTTTATGATGCATACATAGTTGCTACTAGAAAGACAATATGTTTTCAGATAAAACAGTGGTTTTCACCGATCTGAAATTATTCATTCCACTCACTACAAAGGATAGTTTTTATAAAAATATTAGTCTAAAAAAAAGTAATTCTTTAATTAACTTTAGTTAAAATTAAGATTTAAAAATAAATTGAATTTTTTAAACTTCCGTTTAATTTAAGATAGAAAGGTACCATTAAAAGGCAGTAAATGTATGAAGCATTAACATTACAGCATATTTACATTACATCTGCCTCGATAGATTGGATTGTTCTATAACTATTAATTAAAATGTATTTGGGGCTGTGCAGTAGAAAACTTGGTTAAGGAATTAAGAAGTAAAATCTTATAGAATGGTGGTTAACAAATCTAACTAATTTAAGTCAGGAAGCTAAAAAAGGAGACAATTAAATTACCAAGATTTTAATGGCCTAAAAACGAGAATGTTGTTTAGATGAAAATATCAAAATGACTGCTCCACAATATTTATAATTATTTACAAGTTTAAAAAGTATTAGCATTGCAGCTATGATGACTTTATTTAGATAACTTGACAATACTCCCCAATTCCGTTTATGAGGAGGTAAATTTTTTATATTAAGGTTTAAGCCGAAATCAGATAATTTGTTAAATTATTCATTTCCTCCCCTTTTCTTATGTTGTCTTATCTATAACCTTCGAAAAGCTAGGTTCAAATTTAAATTAGCTGAAACTTCAACTTGGAAGGAATCTCATACTAAATGTAATCAATAAAATTCTATTGGCCTATGTTTCCGTGACCAGAGCCAGACATTAGATGGTTCAAAAGAATTTGAGATTATGGCTCCTAAAATTTTAGAACCTTTGAAATGGAGCTGATTTAGAATGGTCCCTGAAATGGAATTGAAAAGTCAGGATTTCAATTTTTCAAATATTCTAAGTAGATAAAATTACAGTTGACACTCGATAACTCGAACTTCAGGGGTAAATAGAAAAATTCGAGTTGTCGAGTTTTTCGACTAATCGAGGTTCGAGATATTGAGGTCTAAAATAACCAACTTTGAGTTATAGAGGTTCCCACTCAAGTAATAAACCAGTACCAAGAAATCCAGGATATTAAACAAAAACTAGATACATATTTTGCTAATCCACTTGCTGCATCATCATTACTTATCCATGATTTTTAGGATAGTTGATAAAGTATTTGGCGGCATGCCGAATTCTCGAAAGAAGGGGAAGCAATGATATGCGACTTTTCTGTATGACTATGACATGCGAGAACTCTACTACTCTACTAATGTATGGTACTGCCAATTGTCAGTCAAATGATCATGTAGGCACCTGTGAACTTCGAGTTATAGAGGGGATGGAATCAAAACTTCGACTTATAGAGGTTGGCCATGGCTCCAAAAACAAAATAAATTTGTCTAATTGAGGTTTTGATTTTGAAATATTCGACTTAGAGAGGTAATAATTAAGGCAAACACTATAGGGAAATGAAGGGGATTAAAAAAAAAATCAAGGAATTCGAGTTATTGAGGTTCGAGTTATCGAGAGTCGACTGTATAAAAAAGATAAAATCCAATTTTAGCAATGATTCCCAATTATATATCTTTTCTGACTCACAAATCTTTTATCTACTTTCTACTTTATGAATACTATCATCTTAATTACATTTTGAGAAGTTTTTTAA
This sequence comes from Gerris buenoi, assembly GCA_001010745.2. NCBI lineage: Eukaryota > Metazoa > Arthropoda > Insecta > Hemiptera > Gerridae > Gerris > Gerris buenoi. The sequence continues at coordinate 447,169 of KZ651105.1, forward strand.
TTTACAAATTGACTATTGATTTATTAAATGTAAAAGTTTAAAATCTTGCCTGCAATCCAAAGATACTTGACACGTAGGAGATCATTGCGATCTGAAACCAAATGTAATCAACATTGGTTTCAGATCTTCATGTTATTTCTAGAGTAGCAGCCAAACATTTTAATTATATCTACAGCATTCAAGTATTTCCTTGATTCTGATAAACTAATAATTCATAACAAATTAATAAGATTTATTGTTAAATTAATTATAAAGAGCTTATCAGAATTAAGGAATACATAATTTAAAAGAAACCATGCGGTTAAAAGTTTAAAAAATATTTTTTTTAGTAATTAAATGCTTTACAACCTTCACATTCCGACTCGTGCAATTCTAACATTATACGCATTGAATTAGTATTACACAATTACAGCTGCATCTTTGGAAGAAAATTGAAAGTTCGTCATCGAGGCTTTAATGGAAAGACGGATAAGTAATCTCAATCCTCACCTTACCTTAATTGAGAATTATATTAAAATATATACAATTTCTTAATACGCTTGTAAAGAAATACCAATCTACCAAACAAGTTCAGAAAATACAGACTGAAACCCACAAAGGAATTAAAAACAGAAATATTTCAATATTTTACATAGTCTGTTTATATATATTTAAAATTTGTTTTAGAGTTAAAAATTATTTTTGAAATTATCTCAACTACTAAAAATGAATTTGGGACAGTATCCTTCAAAGATATAATAATATTAGGACAAACAAATGTCACGGGTTAGCTTTTTTCCTTGCAGAACTTGTAGGGTGTAAAGAAACCGTATATCTCTGTCATTTAATAGTTTATCTATGATTGATATGTAATATAAACATTACATCTCTGTTTAGATTCGTAGAAAGTGATTATTTACACACCTGTATTAATTGCGCATGCGTGTCACATTGTTTTGAACAATTCCTCTTTTTTTCCACTCTAGTGACGTAAAGAAGAAGAATTCCTCTTTTTTTCCACTCTAGTGACGTAAAGAAGAAGAATGATCAACTTTACACACGATTAGCGAGTTTGTTTACATTTAACATAACTAATTTGATGTTTATTTAATAAAAGTAACTGTTTGTATCGAGCTTTTTTGTGAAAATCAATGAGTGATTTAAGTGATTATGAAGAATATGAGGAGAATAATAAGCCTTCCGAAATAATTAATTCGGCACGAAATACAACTAACGAATTGATGTCATCTTTATCAAAAGAGAAATACTGAAATACGAGCTTACATACAGGAAGTTTATTATTTTTTCTGCATTTATTATTAAAATCTAACAATCGTAGATAAAGTACGGTACGCACTCGTGCGAAAACAGCATTTTGCATTGCTCGTGTGGTTTTACTACCCTCGCTATCGCTCAGGTGTAAACTCCACACTCGCATGCAAAATGTTACTTTCCACTCTCGACGCGTAATGCACTATTATGATGACCTTCACTGAAGTTCGAAGTTTGCCTTACAAACTTGCAGTAATAATCCTTAAATTGTTTTTAATTATTTATTAATTAGAGCAAGACTAAATTAGAATTTTGTCTCTAATTTGTCCAAATGAAACACAGTTTTAATTTATTTTTGTGCTTAAAGACTATTTTATAACACATCACTATCATAATTAGTATAAAAAACGGATATGATTTTTTTTTCTTATATAATGTCAAACAATGTATGCGAATAGAATGTATATAAATGAATGTGTAACAGTAGAATATATGTGTAGAATGTAAGTTTAAGTAGGTGTGTAAAATGTGTTCTTTAGTGTAAAAAGTTATTATTACACTCCGGTTTTTAATAAAAATAACACTGGCTAATTGTTTAAATTTAAATGTTAAACTAATTCTATTGATAGTTTAGAAAGAGAAAATATTAAAGCAATAATAACATTTACAAATAAAAATGCATCCATTATTTTCACCTCTTAGTTTCTTAAGACGTTCTTTCTCCCCTGATAGCTGAGCCTTAAGCTGTTCTTTGGCTGCCCTTATTTCAAGAAAGTTTCTGTAGCCCTGACAGTCCATATGCATCGCATTTTTACCTGAAAATTAATAAAAGGTATGTAACTGAATAAAATACTTAATACCAAAGAGGAAATAGAGAACTGATGACGTCCAATTATTTTGGCTATCTATATAACAAGGTGATCAGTAGGTGTAAGGTTCCATTTGAGCAAAATTAATAAAAAATAAACTCGGAATGTGCAATTACAACCATATAGTGCATTGCCTATAGGTTGTAGGAGAAGTCAACCTATCTTCTCAGGACAAACGACAAGTAGAGATGGGCCACAAGTGGTAGACTACTAGCAGGCGAAGAACCAGCTCCCAAATCAAAATTAGCTAAAAACTATTCAGTCAATGAACCATGTCCTAATACTAAATATTTAATACAATCCACTATTGTCAATAACTTTTACCAAATTATGAGATTCAGTAGGATTTTTTCTATTAGGATCCAGTATTCCTCAAAAACGTTACTAACAATATTATGATAAAAATAAAAACAAACACGCAAAACCATAAATGTTGATTTCCAAGGAAAGATTCAAGAGGATATTAACAATAAAGAATAATATGTCTACAACTCTCTTCTTTTTTTTTTTTAATTATATTGACTTACTGTCAGGGCCTTCTTTCTGGAGCATGAAAAGTTCCTTTTCATATTTCTTTATGTCGGCTAGGAGCCTCTTGTTATCTTCTCGTAAGTAGTCTCTGTAAATAATATAAGATTATTTTATCTTAAAAAAGTTTCAATTTTAAAAGTCGAATTATTTAAAATAAAATACTAATATCAATCATTCATATTATGAAATAGACACTAATGAAAAAACTTTGTCACTAAAATTTTATTTGTTTTTAATTTAAATTTAGTAAGAACATTTCTGAAATTATATAGAAATCTATTAGGACTTTCCCTGGTTCTTGTTGGTTGGTGTATTTCAAAAAGGCTTTTAAAAGTATTTAAAAAATATAAAAGCATTTAATTTTTACATAACAGACTCTCCTTAATCTGGAAAAATAGAAAAACTGAACTGCTGAAAAATAGAAAAAGACCATCGGAGTTGTATCAGAGCTTTCAAACTGCAATTTAATTTAACAAAATTAATTAAAAAAATATTGATCACCTTGCAGATTTATCATTTTCTAACTCTCTTGTCAGCCTTTCCGTAGGGATATTAGTTGATGTATCTTCCATTCCATATATGAGCCAAGGTGTAAGCCCTATATTTGAAATTAGATGATTTTCACGCAAAAAATATTATTGAACTTTTTTTTTTTAGATAAACTCTTACTTTCAAGGAAGCTGATTTCAATCTGATCACTATACCGTGAAACTGACAACCAATTTCATCCTCCCTCCCTCCCCATCTCCCTCCTTCACCACTTTATTTTCCCTGCAACAGCAATAGCTCAGTATTGAACAATCAGTTGCAGATTGCCATAGAGACAAATAAGACACTAGGCAAGGTTGTAATAGAGTTTAGGTCAAGGTTAAAAGCTAGCGTTTCAAACTTTTTTTTCTTTTCTTTTATAGCTACAACTGACAAGTAGGGGGAGAAAAGTAAACAAGGAAATCAGGCAGGCAAAATAAACTAGAAAAAAATTGGGGAAGTTAGAGTAAGAAAAAAAAACAACCTTCTTAAAAAAAAAATAAGAACATCAAAACATGCAACGTTGTACAGTATATCATTTAAGAAAACATGCAAACAATTCGACCAAGTATAAAGGCCTACTAAGTAATAATGGGGGAAAAAAAAAATTCAAAACAAAGACTATAACAATCATTTACTTAACCACTTTTTTATTTATACCTACCTCAACTAGACACAACGATTTATGGCAATTTTTTTACCCTTCTCACTTTGGTACGGAGTTGAGGAAAAAGTTTATATTTTATTATTAGTTTTTAAAAACTTCTTGAAAACTTTTCAAAGAGTTGAAAAGTGTTTTTTTCTCACTCAGCTTTTAACTTGAAGCTTAAGAAGTGGAAAATTATTATCACTTTTAACCCACTCAAACTCTCCCAAAAGCATGATGCAATTATTGATAATTTCTTTTGCTAAAATTAATTTTAAGGCACGATCAAGAAATTAACAGTTTAAATGGGGATTAAAGTAGCCAAGTACACTTAATTTAAATTTCACCTGAAAACAAGGTTGTAAGACGAAAGTCTTACAGACGTAAGACATGTTTCTTAATATCCATAAGACTTCTTTTACTATATTTCCTCAACTAACTATCAATATTCCTTTTTAATATCACAAAGGTAGATCATAAAGTAGATACTTCCACAAATAAAGCAAAATGAAATTAAAAAAACACTCAAAAAGATGTGAACACCATCTGACTTCCTAAGCTGATTTAAATAATAATCATATAAGAAAAGGGGAGAGTTACTAAGGGCATTTAGCAAAAATCAATTATTGCTGATAACCACTAATATGATTGCTGGTTAAGGCGGGAAGGTTGATCAAATAGTGTTGCCCGGCTCACCACAGAAAAACATTCCTCTCCCCCAGAATTATTCTTGGTAATACATTCCTAATAGTTAATTCAATAAAAAGTAATTCAGTATTTCGGTACGCAAATAAAAAATTATCAGCTTAAATAATTTTTAGTCTGAGTTTAATTCAATGTAATAATATTATAGTGGAATTCTATGCACAACTCTTTTCAACAATATTTTTTTTTATTTTTTGTAATTATTATTATTATTTTTTTTTTTTTAATTTCAATTGTTGTTATGTTAGTAGTTGCAGTTCAATAAATCATTTTTTTAATAACACCTTTCATCCAATGTATGCTCTGTATTAGTATTCAGGGGATTTTTTCTTTTTTTATATTAGATTCAAAAGATGACTTACTTTACTCTTGAGTTGTTATTTGGTTGTTGATTCTTCAATGTAGGTTTCAACTTTAAACATATCTGTGTCAAGGGAACGAACTGGCACGATCACAGGCTGATCTATACGGTTCTCATGCCTCTCAACTTCCACAAATGGAAAATTCTAAAATCAAACAAAACAAAATACAAAAAAGTTTAAAGAGAGAATATCTTGTTGAGATGAAAAGTTTTTTTTGAGCAAAATATGCGAGGAAGAAACATTCCAAGAAAAAGTTGTATTTTTGAGCCAAAAATAAATTATTTCGTTAAAAGATTTTTTTCTTTTTTTCAGGAAATGACAAACTTAATTTTTAAGGACATCTGACCATACCATGCCATCATTGAAAATAAAAATATAATTCAAGGTTTATATAAGAGGCTTGTCACGCTTACACTCAATGAAGATGGGTAAATTAATACAAGGTAAAGTAGAATTTATTTAAAATAACATAAATAAATCACAAAAATAGGTATCGAGAAATTAAAAAAATAACATTAAGTACATACAATAATGCAAATAAATTATTAAATCACACAGAAATTCACAAATAATTTATATACCTAGATCAGTTTATTTAAAAAATATTTTGTACATTCTGAAAGATAACAAAATATGGAATTTAATAATTTGCCAAATACTAAATTTACCAATTTTAAACGAATAACACAAAAACTAATTGAAAACAACAATCCAAAATATATACCCACTCAATCCATTATACTACGCTTACTTAAATTTTGCGTGATGTCCTAACGAAACATTTATACCGCGAGTAATTCAATGAAGTAATTGCTTTCAATATGGACATAACAATAATGATTGAAAAGAATAAGCCTGCTGTGAAACATGCGGGTTAAACCCTGTCATGCATGGTCTAGACTCCAGACCAAAACATAATCCAATAATGGCGCACATTAAAGAAAGCCCAATATATCTTTATTGCAAACAAGGACACAACACATTTCCTGAATTTAAATCCCAACAATCAATAAAAGAAATTATGGTCAATCAAAAGCAAAATAAAAAATAACTAATGCAAACACCTATTCAACAATGGATCAATCTCAACCTATTTAGGAACGCAGCAGCGTTCTGCCCCGCTAAGTCAAAAAGTCAAAATTTCACAAAAGCTGCCAGTGTATATTTAGGAACGCAGCAGCGTTCCGCCCCGCCAAGTCAAAAAGTCAAAATTTCACAAAAGCTGCCAGTGTATATATACTGTAGGTGACAAACTAGGGTTTTTGAGGGTCTGCAGCGTGAAATACGTACAAGCTACCTAAATAGTTTTTTAATATCTTTGTAGGCCGTGTCCTGTAGATTAAAAATAAAAAAAAATGGTCCAAATCGGCCAAGTAGAAGTAGAGAAAAATAGGTTTGAAAATGGTAGTTTTGATGACTTCTTCTTATTCTTATTCTTCCTTCATTTTATGTTGACGCACCTACAGCCTAAACTACTGAACCGATTTTAATGAATGAGGGCTTTTTGGATTCGTCTAGAACCCTAGTGCATTCCTAGATCAAAAAAATTGAGATAGCTCATTCCTACGCTTAACGCGGAGCGAGAAACCAAGCTAGCGAGCAGTCACTCTAACGTTGACGCACCTACAGCCTAAACTACTTAACCGATTTCAATAAATGAGGGCTTTTTGTATTCGTCTAAGGCTCTAGTGCATCCCCCCTCAACTCAACCCCCCCTTCATAGACCTTGTCAAGCTCTTAACTTCACTTTTATTTGATTCTAATGTGTGGGAATAAACAGTTTAGAGTTTAGAGAATCCTTCCTTAGGAACCGTACAAAAAGTCATGAAATCTGACCAAAAACCACTTGTGTGGTAAAAAAAAACCCCGCCAAGTCTGTGGTCCAAAAAAGTTGTGAAATCAACTTTCTATCCCGCCAAGTGATGTTGGCACTTTCTCCTGACCCATCACTATCAACATAGATACTTTTCAGCTTCTTCTCCTTGGCGGTGGGCCACGCGATTTCCTAAAACTGGAATTTTAATATTCTTCAAACACCAATACAATTTCTTGTTTCACCTTCACATTTGCCAAATGAGGTTTGTGTGGAAAGATGGTTGTGCGTGGAATACAACCAGTTAACATTAGGTAGTACTGCAGGCACACCGCCAAGGAGAAGAAGCTGAAAAGTATCTATGTTGATAGTGATGGGTCAGGAGAAAGTGCCAACATCACTTGGCGGGATAGAAAGTTGATTTCACAACTTTTTTGGACCACAGATTTGGCGGGGTGTTTTTTTACCACACAAGTGGTTTTTGGTCAGATACCTATATCTCTTAAAACTGAATCCCACATAATAAATATAACACATAACATATAACACATTATAATAAATATACTTTAAAAAATAAATGTCCCATAATATGGATCGAATTCTTAACATTAAAAACCTACATCAAATGTTTTGCCCAAACATCATGTTTACCTGATGTCAGGCAAATTTAGGCCATAAATGTCAAACATCATGTTTGTGCAAACATCAAACAGCCCTATACACAATCAAAATGTGTGCGCAAACATTTTGACCTTATAAGGGTCTAAAGAACTTTTAAAATTCCACAATGGAATATAAAACCAATAAATAATAAAAAATTTGAACTCGAAAACCTCTTATAGTCATCTAAAATTGATCTAGTGTGCACTGAGACATGGTTTAAACATGGAAAGAATATTACGTTTAAAGGTTAAAATATAATAAGATTAGACAGGCAAGATGATAGAAGAGGTGGGGGAGTTTCAATAATGATTAAATCCAACATGCACTACACCGTACTTAACAACCTTCCCCTGATCAGAACGGATCATATTATCATTCAAATAAAATATAAAAACACAAAATTAAATATTATATCAATATATATATAACCCACCAATAACTCAAATACTCTCTAACAAATGGCACGATCTAATAAAAAACCATTAATGCACCATATTTTAATAGCCATCACGAAGCCTAACTTTAAAGGTCAAAATTTAATAAAGTAAAAAGATCTAAATAATGCAATAATTTCAAATAAAAATAAACAAAAAAACACTATCTGTAATAGACCTTTCCACTGCTTCAAATGACATTGCAACTAATGATACACAGTATCATTACATTACTCCAGTACACACAGTTACAGTTATTAGTTATTACAGTTATCATTACTCCAGTACACACAAAAATGTTTTGTTACTTGCCAATAAATAAATTGTTAAATTTATTTATTTAATTTCTGTTTATAATCAATTTCAACCCTTTTAACTTCAATTTAATTTAAAAAAAAAATATTAATTTTTAATCATTGTCCGTAGAGACCTAAAATTAAAGGGATCAACCAAAGAATAAACAGTAAAAATAGCTGGTCAATGTGAGGCAAATAGAATATACATTAGAAGAAATAAAAATGTAACAGATAATATTAATTTATAAATCTTGTATATATATTGATTATTGTCATTTTAAGCCTGAAGATTCCCAGGTATAGGTAAAATATTGCTAAAATTAAAAAATATTAATGTTTCTTAATAATCGTCCCTAGATACAGATAAGAAGTAAAGGGATCAACCAAAGAATAAACAATTACATATAAATTTTAAAATTACAACACTAACTTACTTGAAAAATAGGATCATCAGCTAAAGCACAGAGAGATGACTCTGAAGTATGAACATGAATCTTAAATGATGCTTCAGTTGGTAGTGGTTGTAAATAGGAAGTACTCACCGCTAGCTTGAGACAAAATGCTCTGAATGACTCGTATAGCCTTGTCAAATAGGGATCTGAACCATCTCTGCAAACATACAAGACAACAAACAAAAATATTATATGCAAGTAGGAAATAGACTTTTAGAGACCTCACACAGATAATTGATGGGGTGTATAAGATAACGACTTTAAGTTTGAATCATGACTGTAATTAATTTATAATATTATTTTTTTTATATACATAGTTTATGTCAATGTATGATAGACATTGATATATTTACACTACATTCCTCCCCCTCCCGGAGGCTCCTGCGTTCGCCGTCTCAATTGGTCAGCATAACACATGTGTTCAGTTCCTTTAAATGTGACAATATAATTTGATGGTCCGCACTTTTGTATCACGTTTCCTCCTTCAGCTTGATTTCCTGGACCTTGTTTCACCCAAACTGTTTCCTGCACCTCGAAATCTTTAAATCTTGTTCCTTTGTCATGATAATTTTTGTTTTGTTTTTTGTTTTTTTGTACGATAACTTCTATTTGCCTGCTATCATCTGGCTTTCAGTAATGTAAGTCTTGTTTTTAGCTGTCTTCCAAACATCAACTCTCCTGGAGAATGCCCTGTGGTTTTTTATGACGTTGTTCTGTAAGTGAACAAGAATTTAGAAAGTCTTGCCTGCCAACTGTCTCCGTTGTTTCTAGATGCAGCATACCTTCGTTTAAAAGTTCTTACAGCTCTCTCAGCTAAGCCATTTGTTTGAGGGTGGTATGGAGCAGACTTGACATGAACAATATTGTTATTATCACAAAGTTCCCTAAAGACATTCCCGGTAAAAATTTCCTGTTTTTATTTTGTCTTGGTTGTTCAGCTTCAACCATTTTGTTTGAAATTCTCCTACGTGGCATTTCCTTTTTTTTTTTTTTTTATTTTTTTTTTTATCCGCAGCACCAATATAAGATAACGACTTTAAGTTTGAATCATGACTGTAATTAATTTATAATATTATTTTTATATATACATAGTTTATGTCAATGTATGATTGACAATGATATATTTACACTACAGGGTGAATGAGAGCAGGTGTAATTTTCTAAACTATTCAATCAAAGAAATAGGCCATTCTTCCTTTGACCAAAAAATTAAGTACATATATGTATTGCGACATTGCAACAAAGAACTGTGGCAGAGAAGAGTTCTTGATCTTAACATAAGATATAATTCTGTGTTTCTAATAAATGCAGTTCTGGAGAACAGTATATTTCTCTCCGAATTTAAAAAATAAGATCTACCATACAAAAGTTCCCTTTGAGTCCTCGATTTTTTCCGCCCACCCACTGTGCCCATGTACAATCTGGCAGATTTCATTAAAAACCATGTGATTATGCAAATTCTCTTACTCCTCTAAGACACTTTTATAGAAATGGGCCACAACTTTTTTACTTTTCCTCACTACTAATAGTAGGAAAAGTATTGTTTTCACCAAAAATTTTTTTTTTTGAGATTTCAACGGAATTGTCCGTTTTAGGGGTTTTTAAGACCTCCTGAGTAGTTTTCAGCATGACGTATGTATGTGTATTATCATCGTAGCGCCCAAGGTATTTAACCTAGAGAGTTGAAACTTGGCAGAAAAATCAGTCCTAACCTGCAGTTGTGCCCGGAAAATCAACTTTTTCCGCCATCTTGAACCCAGTTTGCTTAGTCAGCAAAAATTTAAAAAAAAATCGAAAATGGTCCTGATCGAGTTGAAATTTGGCACGAATGTACCTCTCTGTATGACAAACAAGCCCACCAAATTTCATTTTGATATTGGCCGCCATTTTGAAGTTATAAATTTTTGAATTTTTAAACTTTGACGGTTAATAATACTGAAATTACAAATAGATTTTTGACTTATAGCATATCGTTGGAACCGGAAAAAATTAAGGAACAAATATAAAAAAAAAACCGATGAAATTCTATTCATTAGTTTAAAAGTTATAAGTGAATATTATTATATTATATTATTTATTAGTGCGATAATTTTGATGACGTCAAAGTTTGTTTACATCCGTCAAAATACCGCTAGAATATTTAATATAATAATAAGTAAAATCTTACAACAATTCATCTGGAGTCAATTCAGCTTTGATAAAAGACAAAGAGAAAATATATTTTTCAAGTGGTTTTTCAAATCTGTCATAGAAACACAAGTCTACTTGACGGAAATCTTGACTAGTTATGAGCCTCTTAATATAAAGCAGAGATTCTGTAATGTATCCATTCAGATCTGGATACATTGACACCTGCACAGAGCATAGTTCAAACAAAAATATATTAATCAATGCAAAATTATTTAAAAGACAAAATAGTAAAGATAATTTTTGTTTTTCCTCTTTCTTTTATCAACACAGTAGGGATCACGAACACTTTAATTATCTACTCAATGAGACCATAGTTGTGAAACACGTCTCACCTCTCTGGAATTCAAACTCACCAGATATGTTTTAACCTTTGTTTTAGGTGGAGTCATAAGAATGCTAACTATATGGCTACACTGGTCTCCTTTTTATGGTTACAGTAAAAAAATAAATAAATAAAATAAAAAATAGATATGGTTACAGGTTACCTACTACAAAATAAGAGACTATGTTTACCTTCAACCAATATTAGAAATTATTCAGAGGTTAATAAAGCCCTGTTTCCATTCTAACAAGTTCCAGGCACATGTCCCCGGCACATGTTGCAGGAATTATATCAGGCTTAAGCCTCGTTTCCATTACTACAAATTTGCTCCGTAACAAGTTGCAGACTGTTTCCATTTTAACAAAATCCTGGCACTTGTGCCGGCAACATGTTGTGGGTCAAATTTGTAGTAATGGAAACTGGGCTTAAGGAAGCTGAAAAAAAAATCAAGTACATGATGTGTTGCAGACATTCCAGCGAATAAGTGTGTGTAAGTAGTGCTGCCATATGTGCGACATATGTGTAGGGGAGCCCAGTCAGTGTCCAGTCGTGATTATAGGAAGGTTGTGAGATCGTTAATTTGCCTCCTAATGTTCCTACGCAAAAATAATTTCAGTAGGAGATATTCATCGTGGTTTTTGCACTACATGTGGACCAAATGTTATCAGTGAAGTTGCTGCACACCAGTGGCTAGGTTCATTTAAAAGTGGAAGAACAAACGTTCATGACAAGGAAAGGATAGCAGGCCATCCTGGTCAGTGATAAACTTCTACAGAAAATTGATAGAGAAGTTCTTGAAAATTGATGTTTCACTATCTTGGAACTTTCTGATCAATTTCCAGGATTGTTTTGTATGAGGTAGTGACAGAAAAATTAGGCTATCGGAAGTTTTATTCTCAGGGGAGCCCCGAAAATTCTTTCTGCCAATAAGAAAGCAAAACAAATGGGCCATGCTTTGGGCTTTATTATATTTATATTATTTTCTGAGCAGATATTACTTTTTGCCTCACATCTTATCTGGAGTCTTAGGTAGTAACTAGGGTTAGTTGTGTCAGTCTTGCATCATTCTAGGGATACCTGAGTGAAACACACAACCTTCGAGTACATATGTTGATCCAATTGCAAGATCAGAGATATCTTGTATGTGATTGGGTTTGATCTCCCCCTCTTGCTAGTGTCTATAATACACTTTTCTTGTTAGTGTAACAACTTAAGGATGTCATCCTAACATCATTCACTTGTAAGATAATAAAATAATTTTGAATGTAATCATCTAGATTATAAAAATAACAAATTAACACTTACATGAACAGGTACCCCATACTTTTTCTTAAGGGTAAAAATTCCGTCTGGATATAGTTTACGCAGGAATAATATATTGTGGAATGAAACTTCTAAAAATTCCAGAAAAATTTTGAGACAATCTACAAAAAAAATTACAAATGCAATAATTAAATTTGTATTTGACTGAAATACTTTACTACTACTACTACTACTTTACTACTACTTTACCATTCGATAATAATAGTAAATATCTGCAAATGCTGAAAAACATCTAAAGAAAGGTTGATATTGTACTACACCCTACAAGATATTTTGGCTAAAGTGAATCGTACTGTGCCATCGAATTTTGTACTTCGACTTGGACCTCTACCTGGTCTATATGTAGCGGAGCACGGCGAAGCAGCCATTGAAAATTCTAGGGCATAAAAATTGATTTTGATTTGATTCTGTAAACAACAATTACAATTCACTTTAACCAAAACTTTTTTTTTTTAATTTTTTCAGTCATTTACTCTGGTCTATATTCATTTAAACTCGTAGAAAGCAATGATGCTAGGCTGAAATTGAGGGACATCTTTAGTAAATTAAGAGAGTACTAAGAGGAAATTATTTTTAAAAAAAACTTAAAATTTTACATAATTTGGATTGTACGTGCCATCGAAATTTCTTCGAGTTGGACCTCTACCTGGTTTATATCCAGGAGGGTTGTTTTTCTTCAGGAAATGAGCAGAGCGGTTATTGAAAATTCAAGGGTAAACAAAATTAAGGTTTTTAATTTAATATGTGGGATTTTATCACCTAAACTCAAAGTGGTGGCATGTACAATAAAAATTTACAAATTTTAATAAGCAGACCCTAACAAAATGACATTAATAGTCTCTTAATAAGCAATAGTTAATTAGTAATACATTTTTTAATATTTTGGTAAATTCGGATTGTATGTGCCCCCCTTTGAGGTAGGGTGATAAAATCCCGCATATTATATTAAAAACCTTAATTTTGTGTACCCTTGAATTTTCAATAGCAGCTTCGCAGTGCTTCTCCCATTTTCTGAAGAAAAACAACCCACCTGTATATAAACCAGGTAGAGGTCCAACTCGAAGAAATTTTGGGGGTACGTACAATCTGAATTAGCCAATGTTTTAATATTTGTGTTGGCATAAAGGAAACGAGTAGCTGCCCTCTATGTGAGAATGGAATGATGGACCCAGACCACATCTTCTTAGATTGCCAAAAACTTCAAAAAACAGACAACAAAGCAGTAGTGACAAATGGTTCAGCAAGGCTGCAATATATTGGGCTGCCAGGAAGGAGATGAATATGATTCCTCCGAATCCAGCGTAAAGGCCCCCATACACGGTCAAAATGTTTGCACAAACATTTTGACCGTGTATGGGGCTGTTTGATGTTTGTGCAAACATGATGTTTGATGTGTATGGCCTAAATTTGCCCGACATCAGGTTTGCACAAAATGTTTGATCGTGTATGGGGGCGTTAAGAGAGAAAAAAAGATAAAAATAAAAATATTTGTGTAAATATGTATTGTAATAAATATGTCAATACTTAATTGAAATAAATAATATGTTCATTTTAGAGCTTTTAATTCGATCTAAGTAAATTGTTCTTATTCTGTTAATTTTAGAGCTTTTAATTCCATCTAAGTAAATTGTTCTTATTCTTTTTGAAAAAGAAATCTATCATGATCAAATGAACTTAAAGAAAACCTTAAATGCAATGAGGCAATATGAACACATAAAATATATACATACAAGATATTGATAGCTTTTTGAGTCTAAAAAATCCATTGTCAAGGAACCGAACGATAATTTTTTTCATCAAGAATAGAATTGAAACAAAAAACAATGCATTCAAACAAGTTATATAATCGTAATAAACTTACCAATTTTATTTTCCATGTGAAATAAGGCTTTTAAAATAATAGTGATGATGAGTTCTTCAGAATAAACAACAAAGTATGAAGCATGTAGCTTGATAAATATTACTATAATTTTCAGATAGTTTAAATATTAATCTATCTGAAACCGAAATAAATTGATAGAAAAGAACAGAGAAACATATCAAATAATGAAAATTTCGTGATTTTGTTTTATCAAATCTCCAACAATAATTATTAATAAAATGATAATGATAATTGTGTAAATTAAAATGCGCGCCTAAATTCTAAAAATTAAAAATGTTCTAGCGCTTTCCAAATCTGTTTTGATTTATTTTATATCAGTTCAGTTGGTAGAACTGTATTATTTAGGTTTGTTTTGTCTTCTAGAATGAGATCAAGATTTCGGCGACCGAGTTAAAAAAAATCATATCAAAGTTCGTTACTCACACATACGTATTTTTTTTTGTATTGTTGTGTCGTTTTGTTTATATTTTATTTATTTTAATTATACGGATTAATTTCGAACTTTATTTCGCTAGTTTTTTAATTTTATAATATAAAAATGAAAAAGTTTTCGTTAAAGCATTAATACCGGTCAATTTGTTGTTTCTGTGCGGATACGTTTTTGTCATATTACGCACCGATTAATTTTTATTATGTCTGACGACTTTCACTCGATTTGTTATGAAGTATCGGAAGTTCTGTGTTCGGTGGACTAAATGAAAGTGTATAAATATCTGTCTGAGCCTTTGCTATAATGGCTCCGATGAGAAAAGTCGAACTGGATAAAGCAGCTTGGGCCTGGTGCAATGACGTCGAACCTGAAAATATCACGGAGGATAATATTGCCACTGCATATCGTCTCAACGTTATCAAATGTGGCTTTTCTAAATGCAGGTGAGAAACTGCAGATATTTACGAAACCGTCTGTGGACCTGAAGCATCAGGTATCACCTACTTCGTCGATATTAGATTGTATCATTTGAACTCGTCGTTTTATTTACAGATAATACGATTCAAATTGCCTCTCTTATTTGATCTATCTTTAGAAATCGAGACTCGGTTTGTTTATATTTTGATTTAGGATAATAATCTTATCACAAAGGAGAAATTTGGAAATAAAATTAATAATTAAACAAATAACTATAATATATACGGTGTTTGAGATGCTTCAGATTAAAAACTTACTACCGTCTTTTGAGGCGAAATTATTAATTGGGAGTTTGTTTAGGTCCTAAGCATTCAGTTTACACTCTCAAAATAAAAGCTCGTTAAACACCTACCTGAGGTTCAATCCCTTAATTTTCTTTTCGACGAAAAAGTCGCAAATATCTGGAATCATGTAATTCAATACTTGAGAAGAACAATTGAACACAGCTGCATAGTTTACTACTTCCCTTGTTATATCACTATTTTCAGCTATTAATGTTCATATTTGAGCCAGTTTTAAAATTTTATTGTGAATGTATAAATAGGTCAATGCAGTTGCTAAACTATACTGCTAAGTATTTAAAAATTAAAATCGTTATGCTGAAAGAGGAGGTGTTAAAAAAAGTCCAGGTAAATGAAGAGAGAAAAATAAAGAACAGATTTAGAATATCAAAGCCCATAACACTATTATCTTAAATTATTATTACTATTGGAACAGAGAATATTGCCTTTCTTGTCTATAAAAATCATAGAATACCTTTTAACTAATTATCTATGAATTCAGAAAGACATAATCTCTTCTATGTATTTGAACCTCAAAGTGTAATCTACCCAAAATAGTGCATTGTGGGCTTGGCTACTATATTTTAATTCATAGCAGCAATAGAATTTATTGCTGTCTTTGTTAAATTCATGTTGTACGTGACAGGCCGATATTTAGAGCCACCTCTAACCACCTTTTAGGAAATTTTTCTGGCACTTACAATATTAATTGGCCTTGTCTTTAAATAAAAATTAATTTTCTACTGATTTGTTGAACTTACACTGGATAAGACTCAAAAGCAAAATTATTGATCAGTTTATTGTCTTAAAACTATAATAGCTAGCTCCATCTTAACTGGCCACCTTGATACCGAACCTATGGCCGGATAACAAAATGGCTGGTAATAACAAATTTTTCTTATTATTAGCAATTAAAAACTGATAAATACTTTAAATTTACGTACTCATTTAGTCATCTCCTCTTTTATCATTTGGTGTAGAGCATAGGTTCTCCAACTGGTTAATACACATCCCCTAGGCCTAGGGTCCATTTGGACTTACAGGAAATCAGGAGGAAAAAACTTATCAGCAAGGCAAACAACAAAATTTTCTTACGTCCATATCAGTGAGAAAAAAAATTACTTATATTATGTTTTGTTTTCAAAAAATTGTCCATAATCTTATTTCTTACTTTTTACAAAATAAGTATGTCTTGAGCTTGCGCTCAAAGACATAGACCACAAAGTGAGTACTTTGAACAAGCCCGTGGAGCCTTTTATCAATCCAATACTGGATTGATACCAGACAACCAAACCCTCCACTCACGAGTGAAATGTTGGTTGGTAAGCCATGTCTTCGTAACTCTGTAGTAATTTTTGATACATTTTTTTTTTTATCAAACCACCCAAAAGACTAAAGGCAAAAAAGGACAAAAGGCTAACGTGGAATCCACACACTCGATTGAAACGAATTGAAACCAACAGACGCTACAAACTACTTCTAAGACTTCTAGATCATCGCACACGCCTCACATTAAAACACAGACTACAAATCTACAACTCAATTCTCAAGCCTTCCTGGTCATATGGCATTGAAATCTGGGGTTCCACAAAACCTTCAAATCTTCTCCGTCTGCAGTCTCTACAGTCAAAAATCTTAAGAAAACTGTCCCATCTTCCTTTCTATGTTCCAAACATCATCATCCATAAAGACCTAAAGGTACCTTTTGTGAGCGATCTTGCTAAAGACAGATATAAAAATTTCCACAACAAACTTGAACCCCACAACAACCCTCTTGTTCACGCCCTTTCCTCACCTCATATACCTTCAAACCCACCCAGAAGACTGAAAAGAGCATGGCCAAGAGATCTTCTAAGAAT
>KZ651105.1:469748-491660 GCA_001010745.2 Gerris buenoi
TAATTTAAATTTGTATATATTTATTTAATTTTACTACTCAATGTTATATATGTTTTAAGAGTTTGATTTGAACTGAATTTAAATTAAAACCCGTTTTTAAAGTAAATAGAATCAATAGTGATAAGAGATAAGGGAACGCTGTTATCAAACCACTCCTTACATTTTAGTTTTTATTTAAAAAATGTTATGTTATATGTTAATTTGTGTTATAGTTTTTTGTTATTCAATGTTATTAAAGAGTATAGTCAAAATCTGTGATACTAATGATACGAATATGTATTAGTTACCTCTTACTTTTATGTGATAACAACCGGAAATTAGAAATAAATAAGGTAACTAAATGTTTATGTCAGTCCACTACTCACTACTATAGGAAATCTAAGATGTAAAATGCCAATTATTATAGTTCCTACTTTTAATTTTTGTTCTAGAACGGAGTGGATGATAAGAGATGTGTTCCACTAATTATAAATTATATGCTTCAGACTATGTGCTTAAGACTAGGGAACAATCAGTTTCCAGATATATGTTTTTAACTTTTTGACTGAACTCTATGAGTACTTAGCTCCATATAATTTGTAAAGGCTTGATAATGACCGGATAGGTTGAAACGTCGCCAATAATATGAATTATTGATTTATTTTCTTTTAACCCTTAAGAGGATCCAACCATTTTACATATACTTATATTTATGGCGTGAAAAGGTCTGCCCATGGCATTACCCTAGCTTTTCCAATTCCACTGTGGGCTTACCATTTAATTACTACTCTACAACTACTAACAATTTTACTTTCAGGTAACATCTATTCACAGTAATTTTTGCATCTATTTTAGTCAAATTTCTTACAACTAAGCGTTAGAAAAAAATAATTATTATAAAAAATACTTAACTGAGTTGGCATGTGGGGATGTCGAGAACTATTATACTTTGTGGGAGGGGACTGGCAGCCATTTTTATCTATATAATTCTTTTTATATCTTTATAAATTACTAATGCACAAGGAGTAATTTATAAAGATGATAGCACCTATAACCTTATTGAGGCTAATATAGCTTAAGGGACAAAGAGAGGTTTGTAGAAAATAAATAATAAGGTGAATAATCAATATTTTTTCTCAAAATAAAATTCCTTAAAGCTATAGGGTTTATTTTAGATAAAAAAAATAGGGTGTAGTAACTTTGAACCCATGACCTTAAGGGCCTGTGGCCTAACACTCTAGCACTGTAAAATAACAGTTAGAGCCGCAATTAGATCATTTATAATTAAAATGGTTTGTGATGTTAATTCTGTTCCTATTTATTACATTGTTTGAACTATTTTTTCAGACGGAACTGTCGAGGGAATCCGTTTTGTCTAAATGGATTAGGTGAATCAAAATGGATGTCCGATCCAGTGGAGGAATTAGACGACGATGATTTAGACAGTGAGTGCAGAAAACCCGAATCATTCGTCGGTCTTAGAAATTTAGGAGCGACCTGCTATATAAATAGTTTGCTGCAGTTGTGGTTTCACAATATAGCATTCAGGAATCCCATTCTTAGGTTAGATTGTTTAATTTAATTTTAAATTAGTCTCTACTCAAGTAGTTGGTTTTGATTTAGCTCTTTTTTTTGGAAGGAACTGATTTTTTTTTTTTTTTTTTTTTTAATGGTTTTCAATGTTTCTGAAGGTAAAATTTTTGAACATATTGAAGAATAAATTTGTATTGTAAGAAAATCTAACTGATTGCTGTACTTTGCAGGTGGAACCCAGCGGAAGATCCTGTAGAGAATTCAGCAATAGCACACTTGCAATTCTTATTCACCCTTATGCAATTTGGAAGGAAAAAATCTGTAGACCCATCAGATTTTGTCAGCTCCTTAGAAATAGACGTATCCCTGCAGCAAGATGCCAGGGAATTCTCTCAACTATTTATATCCTACCTTGAAGACTACCTTAAGAGACAATCGGACCCTGTTGTAGGAAATTTTGTAAATAATAATTTCCAAGGACATTACAATTATGTTACTAGGTAGGTAAACCAACAAATTCTTACACTACTTGAAGTATTCATTTAATTCTACCAACTATTTTACAGTACTACAATGATTAAAATAATTGCAATTAGTTTTATTATATTAGGGGTTGTTGTTCAACCTTTAACCCATTCAGCACGGATCAATCCACTGTGGATTCATGCCGGGTTAAGGCTGGTGACGGATGAATTCATAGTGGATCCAAGCCCTCCCTTTCAGCCCTCAGTAGCTCTATTCTCCATGCCTCGAGCAGAACCATCTTGCAAGGCTCTGTCAGGCCCACTGACGTTTGTATTTACAGTGGATCAAAACTTTTTTTTTTATTTATTTTTAAATTAACTTCTAAAATCGTGTAGATTTCATTCAGTCACTAAAGTAGGTTCATGAATTGGATTACGCATTCAATGAATTATTTGTTTGGTTTCTTCCCTGGGAAAAAAACATTTCCTGAGAAAATTCTATTTATAAAATTTTGGATGTGGAGGGGCTGGGTTTGATTGACCGCCAGTAAGGAGTAATTTTTATGATAAATTTTGATATAATGTTCTATAATATTTAAATACCACCTCGAAAACTCAAACCAACTAACTAATGGAAAACAGTAGACCAAGTAATTTTGTGTGTTGAAAGATTTTTTCTTAACT
The DNA here is from genome assembly GCA_001010745.2 of Gerris buenoi. NCBI lineage: Eukaryota > Metazoa > Arthropoda > Insecta > Hemiptera > Gerridae > Gerris > Gerris buenoi. Next base: position 472,409 of record KZ651105.1, read on the forward strand.
ATATTTGTTTTTGTGAACTTACTTTGTTTTTATAAACTCCATTTTTGGTTCTATTTCCTTTTTATAGTCTATAGGGTATTAAATAAAAAAGTTACTTCTTTATATAAACTCTATTTCTATACTCTATTAGAGTAAATAATTGATAAATGATTTTTTTTTGTTTGTTTAGGTGCTCAAAATGTAATACAGAGTCTATAAGAGAGTCGACATTCTATGAACTGGAAGTGAATGTAAAAGGCCATAGAACATTAGATGAAAGCATAGCTGAATTTCTTAAAGAAGAGAAACTAGAAGGGGATGACATGTACAGGTGCTGTGTGTGCCAGTCAAAACAGGAGGCGACAAGGCACATAGAACTGACTGCTTTGCCTCCAGTATTCAACCTTCAGTTAATCAGATTTATATATGACAGGTAAAATACTTTAAATAATTACCATTAACTTAAAAATATGCTTATTAGGTTATTTAGGTTTTTAAATATGCTTATTCGGCTCAAGATGGATCCCATCCTCCTGGGTGTTGAATTCTAAGAAAAACAGTATATAAATCTATGTTTAGAAAAAAGGTCTTTTTATAAGTCTTAATTTAGAAAATAGTTGTTGTTTTTTTTTTTTTTTTAATGACTTAATTTGGTAAAACTGAAGGCATGATGAGAAGAAAGTTTATTGATTTTGAAGGAATAAATTTATTTGTCTGTACTCTGTAAAATTGAATTAAAAGATTTAATTATAATTATTTCTAGTAATCTTTTATGAATCTAAAAGTGGGTAATGTAAGTAATAGCAATTTATTACATTTTTAGGTGTTTTGAGAGGAATTATATTTGATATGTTTAGTTTATTTTATTAGGTGTTAATGCTATTTTTTTAATTTTGAACAGGCAAAAAGGAATGAAGAAGAAATTAAATACTCCCCTTCAATTCCCCGAAACCCTGGATATGGGTCCTTATTTGAAGAAAAATAAAGAAAACCCTGTTTCAGTCAAATACAACTTATTTGCAGTTCTTATTCACAAGGGACCATCTGCCAACTCCGGTCACTATGTCGGTTCGTTTGTTTTTTTATTTCTTTAAAGTAAAATTATTTATTTATTATTACAATAATGGTTTTATTAAAGGTTGCAAATCTTTGTTTAGCTCACATCTGTGATCAGACATCTGGTAACTGGTATATGTTTAACGATGAAAATACTCAAAAGATTGAAGGGAAAAAACTCAAGTTAAATTCAGATGAAGACTATGAAGGTATGTTTATTTTAAAGCTTTGAATATGTTTAGTTTTAAGCTTGAATGTGACATTAATAATGTTTGAAAATCAACTGTTGTTCCGTCTCGGAATAGGTGGGCAGGGCCTGTTTTGTCAGCCCGCCGTCACTAGTGAAGCCAGCGCTCCCTAGTGGCTTTGTCAGTCAGTCATTCAGTCTCTCGTAGTGCCCTTATGGTGACGGTTGACACTTTCCACCTCACTACTTTACTTGTATTTCTTAGTGCCATTTGTTGTTTATATTCATATATATATATAGTCCACTTTTACCATAAGCACGAACCAAGATGGTAGAATAGAAAGGTGGGCTCATTCACTAAGAACCGAGGGTTCGGGTTTCATCGACAATCTTCGTAAGTCGCTCGGGTGTGACGTCACTCGGCGTCCCAAGCTCGACCATTTCTAATAACTTCTATACAATTAAACTAACTTTTTATTAGTTTTTATCAAATTAAGTGACTTTTTTTTACGTTAATTGCCCCCTCAGACCCCGTATAATGTTAAATAAATGTTTAAACAAACCAAAACATACGTTACTATTAAAATTATTATTACTTACTATTATTTTTATTTAACCTTTTTACGTGAAATAAAAATAATCTTTTCTTGGATACTTTTCTTTTAGCTTGAAATATACTAGTACGAACTATTATTGTTAATATAAGTATAATACATAATGTAGAGAATTCGTAAGAAGGGGTTCGGGATTCGTTAATAGTTGTATTATATTTATTTACTAAGCGTGTTTTTCGTTTGATGATAAAAACAAGACATTTTTTACTGGGCTTGAAAACTAGTTTATATTTCTCTCTACTAGATTGCAGTGCTTAGATAGGTAAAATATATTATATATTTTTTCTATTTTTTTTGCAGTTATAAATTAAATTAATAATCTTTTTATTATAAAATATATCGGACAAATCACTTCTGATGCTAAATTTAAAAAAATAATGCAAATTATAAAAAGATAAAACAGTCAAACTGAAGATTGTGTATCGTAAGTTCTCGGTAACATTTTACACCTTTTTTGGGTATATAGTTAAACATTTTCCCTAAACTATTATAACATTTCCATTGTTCTGTTGTTTCATTATTCATTGGTTCTCGTTGTGCTTTTTAAGCGAATTGTCGTGTGTCTTGGTGGTTGTTGTTGTCTCTGCTTTTGATTTGAAGGGTTGCTGGATTCTGATCCATCCTGGCGTGGTTGTTATTATTTGAATCGATTTTAAGCTAAACCAGTTCACTGGCAATTAGCTTATGAGGCGTATTGTATAGACATTGACAATATATTTAAAAATACATATTTGTAAAAAGGTTACTATTGTTGATTTGCTATATATATAATAATTTGCGGTAAATTTAGTATTTTAGTACCACAGTACCTCTAGAGTTCATCCTCAACTTAAATAATATGCCAGGTGATAGGTGTACAGTAGCTTGTTGTAACAACAGCCGGGTTAAAACTAATTTATGCCCTTCCACTTCAAGTATGAAATATTTTAAATTCCCACGGGATCCAGAAATTAAAAAAATATGGATCCAAAGATGTAAGCGATCCGGAAAATGGAATCCTGATACATGTCGCGTTTGCTCGGTTCACTTTACAGATGAAGATTATGAACGTGATCTGAAAAGTGAATTATTGAATTTAAACAAGATAAAAAAATTAAAACCGGGTGCTGTTCCGTCGTTATTTTTGACTAAAATCCCTGTTGAACCCTCAAAGTCATCTAGACATACTCGTTTTGAGAAAAGGAAAAATCACAAATTAGTGAATGATATATTAGAAAGTTATAAAACAGAGGATCCCCAAAAAACTAATTTATCTTCTGCTGCTGATAACATTAATATAACCAATGACCCTGCACCTAGTAACGATTTAACTTCAGCATTAATATATAATATCTCTGAGACACTGAGTAATGGTTCTGCAATTATGGATCAAATAGATTCCCCTGTAATACACAGCCCCTTATCGACTATAGGGGTTTCTAATTCTTCTACAGAAATCTTTCCTCTAACATGCTCTGACGATATTAAAATCTTAAAAGTTGAAATATACAATTTAAAATTAAGAAATCAGAGTCTTATAATGGAAAATTCAAAATTAAAAAAACAAGTTAGTATATTAAACAGAAAGTTTAATAAAAAAAAAATATTACTTTAAACAAAACACGAAAGGAAGTCCTCACTCTAAAAAAAATGAATAAAACTTTATCAAATAAAATTACTACTTACACTAGTAAAGTGGAATCACTACTGTCTCCTACACAACTCAAATATATGACTTCCGAAACAAAAGTCATAAGATGGTCAAAAGAAGACATTTCAAAGACAATTACTATAAGATATCTAGGAAAGAGAGCTTATTTATTTTTAAGAAACACATTGAATTATCCTTTACCTAGTATATCAACAGTCAAAAGGGAAATATCAAAAGTAAGCATCGATTTTGGCTTTTTTGATGACCAGGTTTTCCAAATGCTTCGTATGGCTTCAACCACTTTCCAGCCATATGAAAATCTAGTCGTTCTATCTTTTGATGAAATGAAAATAGAATCGTGCTACGAGTACGACACCAAAAATGATGCTGTTGTAGGTCCTCATAAATACCTACAAGTTATGATGGTACGAGCACTCTTTACAAGTTGGAAACAGCCAATTTTTGCTGATTTGGATTCTAAAATGACTAAAGAATTGTTGTTTTCAGCTGTAGAGAAACTTTACGATGCTGGTTTCACGGTGGTTGCCTGCGTGTCAGATATGGGTGGTGGAAATGTTGGTTTGTGGAAAAGTTTGAGCGTCACTTACGAAAAACCGTGGATAGTGCATCCTGTTACAGGGGCAAATATCTATTTTTTTGCCGATGCCCCTCACCTTCTTAAATTAACCAGAAATTGGTTAATTGATACAGGTTTTACTTCGAGAGAAGATGAATCTATAGACATCTCTGTAACTCCAATCAGAAAACTTATTGAAAAAGACCAGGGTGAACTAAAACTGTGTCATAAACTGACTATAAATCACGTAGACTGCACCAAAACCAAAAGACAAAACGTAAGAAAAGCAGCAGAGCTGCTCTCGCACACTGTTGCAGTGCAATAGTTAAACATGTGCCTGAAGAATCTAACCAAACAGCCGTAAAAAATACATCTCATTTCATTGAAACCGTGAACAGTTGGTTTGACATTTTCAATAGCAGAGTTCCAAGGCCTAGCAACTTACCAAGTAAATGTGGTTATGGTATCTTTCTGTCTGAACAAAATGATATAGTAAATGAAATGGAAAATTTATTTTCTACTCTCGTTCCAAAAACTAAGTCGCTAATGAGCAAACCTATATTAGTAGTTAAAGGGGTATTAATGAATATTAGATCCCTTAAAAAATTCTATACTGATATTTGTGAGCCTCGTAATTTACCATATGTCTTAACAAGCCGACTTAACCAAGATTGCCTGGAAAACTTTTTTAGCCAATTAAGAAGCAAAGGGGGACTTCACGATCATCCGTCTCCACTGAATTGCATTCATAGGTTACGCCTAATTATTTTAGGTAAAAACCCTGGAATGGTTCGTTCGGAACAAAACACTAATTGTATGGATAAGGAGGAGTACCTTACTTCCAATATTATTGAACCTAGCAAAGACTCTTCATCTTCCTATTGCTTTACAGAAAACGTTTTAGATCATAGCTTTGAAAATGATATCATATACAACAATGACGATTCACTGGATGAAGAAATGAATGATAATGAAACGTTACGACTGAAATGGAGTTAGACATTATAGAGTATCTAGCAGGGTATATAGCAAAAAAATTCAATAAAACACATCCCCATTTGGGTGATTACACTTATAAAGATTGGTCTATCTCAAACACACCTTCATGGGTGGCACAGTTGTCCTATGGTGGTTTGACTAAACCTACCGATAGTTTTTTTTAAACACGTTCAAGAATTAGAAAAATCCTTTAATTACCTACAAGGGTAGTCATTTAACATCAAAAAAGGCGTATTTACACAGTTATCTGAAAAAATGAATAAACTCCATCCGAATGTAGACAGTAAAATTTTGGCATTTTTTGTTAAAGTAAGGACATATATTAGGATTAAGTATTTAAACAAGATGTTTTTCCTTGAAAAATGTGAGAGATTAAAAACGGCTAGAAAAAATTTAACATAAATCACCTTAAGCTATATTTATTTTAGTACTAAGAAAGAGCCGTACTTCATAACTTACTTTATACAGTAGAATCCCGATATTTCGTATCCCGTTATATCATATATCCCGATAAATCGTATATTATTGCCGGTCCCTTGAAAAAATCTCGATAATTGGTATAAAACCAATGCATTTCGGTCCCCTCAGTATAACGTACTTTTTTCCCTTTCGAGGTGATCATAAACGTCTTATAACTCGTATAATTCTGAGAATAATCCCGATAAAATGTATGAATAAAGGTGGCCATTTCCAAGATTTTGTTTTTTCAATGCCTATATCTGTTGTTTTACTCTACTCAGAAAAAAATTATAACAACAGTTCAGACTTCACTACCATTAAGAGGAAGCGTTAATTAAATCGTTTTTATTAATTCCGAATTGCAAAGGAACCTATTGGAAGAAACAATCTTCGGGGAAAAAATACGAAATCTCGCTTAACATTTGATCGGCATTAATCAAAGACTCAGGGGGGAGAGTGTGATTGTCTCCAAACCAAATGTAATTCCTGGACAGCCTAGGCCTAGAAGAAATGAAGGAATTGCTCTTATAATTCTGAGAAAAATCGTGGTTAAACGAACATGAAAGGAGGGGACCCTTTTCTAAGATTTGATTGTTTACCTCCTTCTGTTCTACTCAGATAAAATTCTTTGTATAACACCCGAAGAAATTATTTAAAGTTAAAAAACAAGTTTTTTTTTTAAACCAAGTACATATTTAATTTTTTTATGATCATACAAAGGGTATTTATATGTGCAAAATACAAGTCTTAATTATTACATTAATTTTTCTTTTTATACCATCAATAATTCATAATCCCGATATAGTGAACTACTCGATATATCATATTTTTTCTTCGTCCCCTTGAAGATACGATATATCGGGATTCTACTGTATTAAATGACAATTATTAAAAAATAAATAAATATATCGATAACAATAATATACAAATAAAAATAAAATAAAACGATAGTAAATGCATAAACAACTAAATTAATTAATAATGTTTACGTGTATTTGTGAAGGTTTAGATTTTTAAACACAAATCTTAATTTTAAACTGTTTTAGTAATTAACGTTTTTCACTTATAAAATAAAATAAACATATCAACATGTTCAGAATTTATTTACCTACACGTTAAAAAAAAGAGCAGCGCTTTAAGTGCAAAATTAAAGGCGTGAGGTTAAATTAAACAAAACTAGTCGCAATTATTCATAGTATTTAGATATAAACAGTGGAATTTAGGCAGCCAGCCTACGTCACTGGCAGTCACTGCCTCCCTAGAATGTGGGCGTGGCCAAATCCACTACGGTTCTTGTTTTTAAGCCTAATGAGCCCACCTGTATTTCATTTCATCTTGAGCACAAACAACTGTCTTCCCCATTAATTAAAGTATATTATATGTTCTATATGTCCTCCTTCCAAGGAGAGTAAATCTAAGGCGGTCCAACACTGCAGACTAAGCTAACGCCATTATATGTATTGTTTTCCAATGAAAATTAATAAGTTACATGCCTGTTTGCTACTACCTTTATTTCTTTTTATAGCAATTTCATTATAACATCTTTATAACTTTTTTTAAATATGCAAATTTGTTCTGTAAATTTTATAATTGACTAACATACTTATATAAAGACAGTGTTAAGGCTTAACATCTTATTGAGAATTCAAGCATGTCAAATATGCTATAATCTGTATTATAATAATGGCTAAAGTAACTACACAATCATTGTCAGATACTGCCTGTCTATCTGACTAGGGGTCCTAATTAGAAATTACAAAAGTTACCTTGTGACTTATATGGATATAAGTTACATGACGATGATAGTTTTACATGTAGTAAAAATTATATTATAATTAAAAATAATTGATTTTACTTTGATTTCAGTGGACGAAGATGGTAAGAAACAAAAACCTTCTAAAGCTATAAAGGGCTATTTGTCTTCAAGCAATGCTTACATGCTTGTCTACACTGCTGGCAATTCAGGATTAGATAAAACTCCTATAGATGAAGATTCACTACAGCAGCATCTTAAAATTAAATTACAGGAATATAATGAAACCTTTGATTCTATGATCTCACAGTCCAGAGAGGAGAAGGTATATCCATTTTTGGTACTTGTTGAGTGGAAAATAATATATTATACATGATGTAGTTTTTGACATCAGAGCAAGATGTTTTCTTATAACATAGACAAGTGTAGCCTGATATTGAAATTCTGTTAAATTCTTTCTAAAAAGAGTTTACTGAATTGTTGGTCTTACGCTAAATGCTTTTCCTTGAAGCTAATTTTTTCTTAGTATTTTCACCTCTATTTTTACAAACTTGTGAAAAATGTGCTCAATTTTACTTCATGTTTTTTTCTTTAGAAAACAAACAACTTAGAAACCAGGGCACTATTGTTCACCACACAAAGTACAAGATTAAATTAAACAAACATCACTTAATAAAATAATACTCCCTGGAACTGCTCAAATGTGGATTTGATCACAATTTTTAATATTTTAAAATATCTTATCTATGTTTTATTCTTTATTAATAATTACAATGTACTTAACTTTTTCCAGAGGACGCAATTAGAAGATGAGAATTTAATGAAAGCTGAGATGGCTTCATTCCTAAGTACTTTGCCTGTGCATGATAACAATGAGTGGGAGGCTATATCTATAAAATGGCTAACTAACTGGATTAGTGCTAATAGATCAACTGGCTTTTATCCTGTAGACAATAAGCATTTCACATGCATTCACAATAAAATTAATCCTGGTTCAATTAAAGAATTTAAATTTATCAATAAGGAAGTTGTAAGTATTATTAGTTTATTAGTATTATAGCTATTAACTATTAAGTGCCTGTGGGACCTAGATTAAAAAGACAAGACACTCTTTGTTGGAAAGAATTGGAGATGGGGGCAGGGTTGGACTGGCTATTAGAGAGGTCATGAATTTCCCGGTGGGCCAGCCTGGTTAAGGCCAAAAATAGGCGGGTCTGATGGAGATCTCCTGGGCCGAAATTTCTTCCCAGACCAACCCTGAGGGGGTGGGGGAGGTAGGAGATTAGTATTCTTAGGTGTATGTTCAGTTGTTGCTAATGTTAGATAATAGCTTAGTGTAAATACCTTCAAATACCTAAAAATTTATCAATGTGGCTCAGTTTTCACAATTTTAATTGTTAGTAATATTAATTGCTTAACCATGTGTTTCTTTGTGGATAAGCTAGATTTGAAAGGAATTATATAAATTGGTATATTATTAAATAATTGATTTTTTTCAAGCCCACACAGAGAAAGGTTATAGCTTGATTTTCACTGTAATTCCATGAAAATTTATGCCTTCTAGATAATTTTTTTTTTTAATCTTAATTTATAATTAAGATCATTATTGGACTTTGAGGGTTTTTTTGGGCTTAATTGATAAATTTTAATTTTTTTTTGTACTAGGAATATCATATCTTCCATACAATATTGTGTTTTTACATAAGACTTATTTAATTTTTTTTGTATTATCAATTCTCTCTTTTTTTATGTTTTAGGCTAACAATATATATGATAAGTATGATGGTGGTCCAAGATTAGATATAAATAGCCTTTGTAAGGAGTGTGTCCAAATTATTTGCCATAGTATGAGGATAAAATCGAAAATATCCAATGACCAAAAGGAACTTAATAATTTAACTAGATTAAAAGGAAACATGTATGTAACTACTTATTAATTTATTCTGTTTTATTGATTTCTAGTTTTTTTTTGTGGAAATGTTAGTTTTAAACAATTTACTTTAAATATGATTGAATAGTCATGTTTTGAACATCCTCTGTTCATATTGTAAATATTTCCAGCCTAGAGTATTTGTTCAAGCATCTACCTGTGTTGTTTATATAATAATAAACCGGATGGCTTCCAGAAATGGAGTGTAATTAAGGAGACTCTTCTTGCGAAATCAGACTCCATTATTTTGAATGGAAGGATGGCCATCAGTTGTGGAGAGAAATTGAGCTCTGTACAACCAGTGCTCCTCTCCATAAATGGGGGCCATCCTTATACTCAACAGTGGTGTCCGATTTCACAAGCGGATTCTGCTTAACTTCTTTCCACTTCTGGCCCCCTGGCCTAACAGTTAAAAGGTACAATTTTTTGCTTCCATGGAAAGATTTTTTTTTTTTTTTTTTTTTTTTTTTTTTTTTTTTTTTTTAGAACTGATAAATCTTTGCATGGTTATATATGATTAGATGAGCTTATAAGATTTTCAGTGTTGATATAATAAAAAGTTAAGAGTGTGGATGATTTCTTTCCTAAAATTTATTACTGGATAAGTATCAATGTCTAAAAGCATAATAACTGTGGATTTCCAATCTATAAAAATGTTTTAAGAGTTCATTTAATTGCATTGCTTCAATAATTCCTAATGAAAACAATAATGAATGACTTTGGTCATTCTTAATTTGAGAGTGTTACACACATTTATTATTGTTGATAAATAACTTGCCAATTAACAGTTGGGCCCTAACATCTTGACATTTTACAGAAATTAAGTTTTATTTTATTTTAGCATTTAAATTCATGTTTTAAGTTGATGTTATTTTGGTTTTAGAGATCCTCCGGCATTCTGGATTGGTAAAGAATCCTTGAGAACGTGGAGGAATAAAGCTCTTAAAGTGATTGACAAACCCCCCTGTGAAATAAACGGTGAAAACAAGACATCTATTTGTGAAAAGAAGGAAATTAATGGTGAAAGCAAAGAAACTAATGGTGAAAGGAAAACGAACGGTGAAAACAACATGGATGTTGATTCCTCCCCCAGCAACATATCATCTCAGCCTGTGGTTACATCTCATGACCTCCCCAACCAGAGTATGACAATTAATCAATTGCGACCAGCATATTTACCACATACATCTTCTATACCTTCTTCTTCTTCCTCTTTAGCGGAGAGACCTTATCGCTGCAAGAGAAAACCTAATGTCTCTTCACTAATTCTTCCTGCTAAATTATTAATGAAACGTCTTGACGAATTTTCTACCTTCATCTCTGAAAGAGATCCGACTTTACCTTTTAAATCTCTACCTGATCATTTCCTGAACTCTTTAATCTCTTCTACTTACTCATTCTACTCTAAGCTCCAACAAACAAAAATTTATGAAACTGACTTTGATGTTTTAGTCTCTTCATTGGACAAGTTAAAGAAAGCAGCCCACACTAATAATAATGACTCAGACGAAAAAGAATCCCCTGAAAAAAATGAAATCCTTAAGCAGTCTTCTCCTCAAGCTCAGGACAAAAGGGCAGTAGTTCCAGATAACCGACCAGTTACTCCAGTTGATCAGACGTTAGCTTCACTTGAGCAACCGGGAGTGGTGAAGGATCAAACTGTTGTAAATATGAATATAATTCGTGACAGTAGTTTGAATTGTTATGATATGAATGGGGAAGGCAGCGGTGAGTCGGGACAAGATGGAACTTCCCCTCTCCGCAAGAGGTTTAAGGCCGGCTCAGACGAGGAGAAAGAGAAGGACGGAAGTGAGGATGGAAAGATGAATGGAAATAAAACAGATGAAGATGAGGAATTCGGCTACGATTTTAATTTCAATGATGACCTCGTATGCATTCATGGTTAGTCCATATTTTTGTTTAATTTTTTTGGATTATTATGGATTTTCAATGACAGTATGCACGTTACGTGTTGTGACTTTTGACACTCGGATTGGCCAACTTAAATGAGGAAAACAATAAAGCCACTAGACCTGTTGGAGAGGTGGGGCTAGTGACATTTTTGTTTGCTTAGTTGGCCAAACCATCTAGAATTCAAAATTCTACATTCTCATTGGCTTCCCACCTCATTTTTTTTTATTTTACCCCATTGTCAAAAGTCACAACTCATACATGTTAACCTTGTGAAGTTTTATTTTTTTACTCATATTAAGAATTGGAACATAAAAACATAGGTGTATCATTTAAATAATATATTTCAATTTTTAAATTTTTGGTAGTTTTATTACTACGGAAACATTAAATAATAATATATTTCTATATTATTATTAAATATATATGTATTTATGTTTAGGTAACCTGTGTGTAGAAGAATCAAGTAGAAGACTGGTACCAGAACAAGCATGGACTATATTTAAAAGTTATTTTCCTGAGTGCAGAGAATTCTCTTCAGAAACCGAACCTTGTTTGGACTGTCAGGTTTGTTCTAAAACTGAAAATTCAATAATAATAATAAAGTTTCTTTAGTACTTGTAGGTATAATATTATTGCACTAATGTTAACTTAGTGATATAGTTAGGCGTAAAACTTTTTAGGATAGGTTACATTAGTTTTATACTAGTTTCTTTTGATAATTTTTTGCTAATAGATAATCTTTGAGTGATGCAGCAAACAAAAATTTTTTTTTTTGGTGTATTAAAATTCACTTTAACGCTTTTAAGTGAATTATCTTCTACCTTGTACTTCTTTTCAGTGCCTTGTATCTGAGGGAAAGGTTGCCAAGGATCTACATAAGCAACAAGCGACTAAGGAGAAAGAGTTACTAGGGAACCTCTACATGGGGAAAAACCGACCGAAGGCACCTTTCCAAGGGCGGTTTAATATTGTATCTATACCTGATTTCCTGGAACCTTGGAGAAAATTCATAAGGTAAATTTTATTTATTTTTTGTAAATTCATTTTTACGTTTTTGGTAGTATTTATACTATGGAAAGATTAAATTTTAATTTAAATCAAATTATAATTATTTAGAGCTCTAGAGTGGAAATTTAGAGGCCCGTGTTTCAAATCCCGGCGCTGGAGTCTATTTTTCTCTGTATGTTTCCCGTAGTTAATAATAATTATAATTTTATTTAAATTTATTTTTTGTTTGAAAGAATTATCAAGTGTTTTGTAATGTTAACATTGTCTTGCTATCGGCAGGGGTGCCACTTTTCAGATTGTAAGCATGCAACATAATGAGAGCATAGTATGGGTTTCAATCTTGGTGCAGGTTGTGACCTTTGCAACAAATAAGCTGTTTGGTTTTCTATTCTCAAAATCTTGTGCTTTATTTGACACCCTTAAAGTTATTTTCCCTCCCTATTATCCTCTACTCCTAGAATATTCACTCCAAACATCTCAGAACTTGTATTAGCTCTGTGAACAGATACTGGGTAAATCCTCATAGAAAGATTTGTTATTTATGTGTAGTAGTAGTCTAGTACTTGCTACTAGAACCACTTGTTCGAACCTTGCAATTAGGCCTTCACTTGGGCCCTTTTTACACCCCGCGGTGGAGAGTTGCAGCCACTTCACACATCATCCATATGTACATTGTACCGCCGAAGCGAGTATGATGTGATCAATAGTGAGCCATATAAATCAGAGTGTCAGGCCGATGAATCGAACCCCATCTCGTTCCACTCATGATTCAGTGATAGCCGAGCAGAGGTGCTTTTACCACCACGGCTACGCTACCTCCCTCTTATTTATGTGTACTAAGCTGGTACCAGTTAAGATTAGCAGATGAACACACCCTTGGAAGAAAGTCGCTACCCATCTTGTAGTTTATTTAAAAAAAAAATATATCATAGACAAATTTTGTTGGTCAAGACAACTCAGAAAATCTTTCTCCTACATGTATTTTATGGTAGTAGTCCTCATTCTGAAGTTTCCTTTCCCATTTATTTTAATTTAATTTAATTTATTTATTCTGTGGTTATCCCCAATCCCCACAATGATGTGCCAGAATCTCTGAAAATTATGAAATAACAATAAAAAATAATAAAATAGTTTAATGAGTAAGTTTCAACTCTGAGATGGAATTGTAATCCTCCGGTCAAACAGGCCAGGAGTTAGTAAGGAAAAATGGGGCCTTGGTTGGCTCTCCTATCAGTACAGATGCACATTAGAGTGTTCAATTCTCCGACCCCCCCCCCCCCCCCCCTACTTAGATTGTGTTCACTTGGCAGTGTCATATAAATGGATAGCTGCTTATGTAAAGTGGTGATTGTCTAGTTGCACTTGTCAATTATAAGATTTATACAGCTTCTACAGATTTTATATGGATTTACACGTTTATACAAATGGAGCGCCAACTAATCTCATGTTATATATTTTACATACAGTGAAAACCTTTTAACACAAAACTGAGAGGACCAAAATATTTTTTGTTGTGTTTAAAACACTAATATTTTTGATGTCAAATTTAATTAATTTACTCATTGGTATTAACACTTACATGTTCTCTATATGTGTTGTCCAACACTTCATATTAGGTACACTTTACCTATTGTCATTTCAAATTATTATATGATATGTACACACATGAAGAAGAAGAGAATGTATGTAAATAAAAATGGTATTCGTAAATTTATAAAAATTTGATAAAATTTAATAATTTTAAATATTTTAGCAGTTTTTATTTGTCTCGATTTCTATGTTAATGTACATGTAAATAAGTGTTTATTAAAAATATGAGTACAAAAAACATGTATTCACAGATTTTTACACGCAATTTACCAACTTTAGCACACCCATCACCGAATACGAAAACTACCTCACAAAATATATCTTTATAATCCTTAAAATAGCATGCACGAGCAATAATGTAAAGTAAGAAAAATAAGTCAGTTTCTAGGAGATAGGTTTAATTCACAGCAGTGGCATCAATAAGGACCCCTGCTGACCCCGTGGCGCAGGGGGGCTCTTGGATGGGAGATACAGGGCCCCCCCACTAAAAGTTTGCGGGGGGGGGGGGGGGGGGGGGGAGCCTTACTTTTGCCACTGATTTACAGAGTTAAACAGAAATTGGTGTCTCAAGGGAGGGGGGGGGGGTGTTGTTTGATTAAACATTATCTTCTTGTCTTACAGGTGTTAGTATTTCAAAGCTGAGTTACCTACTTTTTTTCTGATCACTCTCTATTCTTGCAAGTTTAACATAAGGATAAGGTGTACGTATTTTGTTCATTAGAAGTGAAATCTCTTTGTGTTAAGCGAGTTTTGTTCGTGTTAAAAGAAAAAAAAATGTGACAATACATAGTATTTTGTCCGGTACTGCAGTATTATTTTGTCTTAAGCAAGTTTTGTTCGTGTTATAAGAAAAAATACTCTGCCAATTAGTGTGGCACATAGCTTCCTCGCGATATAGTACGCAAAGAAACGATCAGTTTAAGAAATAAAAATACTTTGATAAAAATAATCAAAAAGTTAGAACAGCATGGGACTGTTCCAGTAAATATTTAATAACACTGGTTCTAACCAACATTTTTTGGAGAAACAAATACCTATATGTATACCCTTTAACCTACAACAAACAACTTACAACTTATCAAGGCCTTTAAGATGATATATGACACAATATTAAAAACCAAAAAAAGTGTTCATGTTACACGGCACGCTGGAAAAAGTTTATTCTCAAGTTCTCAGCAAATCGGATGAACTAATGAAATAAAATATACTTATAGTCCAGTTACCAGCGGTAAACAAATGCAAAACTCTAAATTTTGGGAATCAACACCGATTTTCATAAACTTTTGGATTTTGAGCTCTACCTACTTTCTTCTTCAAAATCTACCCTGTGCCGAATCAGGCTTTTGCCCTAGGGGTGAAAGCCATCCCTTCTAAGGGGTTGAAAAATTTCATAATTAAAATAAACTATGAGATCGATAGATTGACCCATTCTAAGCAACTTTTGTTCTATAAAGTTTTTTTCTAAAGTTGATACTTTCCAAGTTATTAAGGATTGAAACTGTGCATTTTTCAATGAAAAACAATGTTTTTTATGTTTCAATGTTTTTTAACTGTTTATCACGAATAACTTAAAAAGTTTTCATTTTATCAAAAAAATGAGTAAGATCAAAAATGTAGCTAATAAAAAAACAAAGAGATTCGTTTTTTTAAAAAACGTCTGTAAATCCAATACGAACTGAGCTATTACTTCTTGAATAACGGTTATTTTTCAAGAAACCCGAAATTGAAAACCTACAACCTTAAATAACTTGAAAATGGTGGAGTTTTTGGGGAAAAATCAAAAGACCATTTTTGAAGAACATGAAAAACCCTTTCCAATGAGCTCTTATAACAATTTTTTGCATAAGAATTGACTGAATAACAAAAATAAAGTCAATACTTTTGTTTTGTTTTGAAAAATTTAACAATAAGACCCTCGTCATTACCACCCTAATTAAAATTAATCATGACCCATTTGCAATTAACTTCAATTATGTGTTATTGATATGATCCATGTGATATGACCTGTTTGGAATGCTTATTTTGGGAAAAATAATTGATTACAGGGAAAATTCCAGTTTTATATGGTACGTGAATTCAAACTTTGAACCACCATATCTCATTCAATTTTTTTGATACAAAGTTAAAAAAAAACAACAATATTTTCATTAAGAAAGCCCCTACAATTAATATTTGTAACATTTTTCCATATCATGAATAGTTTTTAGTATACTTAAGAAAAAATTATTTATTTTTCAAAATTACAAAAATGCAATTTTCCCTTTAATCAATTATTTTTCCTAAAATAAGCGTTCTAAACAGGTCAAATCACTTGGATCATATCAATTACATCTAAATGAAGTTAATTGCAAATGGGTTATGATTAATTTTAATTAGGGTGGTAATGGCGAGGGTCTAATTGTTAAATTTTTCAAAACAAAACAAAAGTTTGACTTTATTTTTGTTATAATTCAATCGATTCTTGTGCCAAAAATTGTTATAAGAGCTCATTAGAAAGGGTTTTCTATGTTCTTTAAAAGTGGTCTTTTAAGTTTTTCCAAAAAACTTCACCATTTTCAAGTTATTTAAGGTTGAAGGTTTTCAATTTCGGGTTTCTCGAAAAATAACCGTCATTCAAAGAGCAATAACTCAGTTCGTAATTGGGTTTACAAACGTTTTTAAAAAAACGAATCTCTTTGTTTTTGCATTAGCTACATTTTTGATTTTATTCATTTTTTTGATAAAATGAAAACGTTTTAAGTTATTCGTGAAAAACAGTTAAAAATCATGTGTTTTTTTTATTGAAAAATGCAGTTTCAATCCTTAATAACTTGAAAAGTATAAACTTAAAAGTCAGGAATGTTTCCTTTGCTGCATAGTTACATACAATATTTTATCTACTAACGGCAGAAAAATTACACTAATTATTATATTCCCTTTTTAATGTATATATAAAAGATTTAAAGAAATTAAAGTTGTAAAAAAACGAAAGTTTAAGTCATCTAGAAAACAAAACAAAGGCAAAACAACTGTTTTTTATTTCAATTTTTAGATAATCATTGTAAAATTTGTTTGTCACTATAATTATTTAAGTTATTTTCAAAAAAGATATAACTATCTATAGCAGAATATTATGCTTAAATATATTAAAATAAATAATGTGGGAGTGTTTATGACCTGCGATGAAGTAACTTTTTTTTAGTAAAATTTGCTTAAAATGTGACAGCCTGTTTGTTATTTTGCTGACACTTTGAACTTTTGCTGTCACTTTGAACTTTTGCTGACACTTTGATATTTTGCTGACACTTTATTCAAAAGAATAAAGAAAAATGTCATTTTGCAGACTGAAAACAGTAAANACTTTATAGAACAAAAGTTGCTTAGAATGGGTCAATCTATCGATCTCATAGTTTATTTTAATTATGAAATTTTTCAACCCCTAGAAGGGGTGGCTTTCACCCCTAGGGCAAAAGCCCGCGTCGGCACTGGGTAGATTTTGAAGAAGGTTATAAATACTACCTAAATCCGAAGTTTCAAGAAAATCGACGTTGATTCCCAAAATTTAGACCTAAAACGGCTGGTAAATGGACTATTAATGTAAAGAGCATTAGTGTGAGATTCAAGTGCCTCAATCATAAATAAAATCGAAACAATGGTCATTCAAAGACAAAAAGGAAAAAAAATATCAAAATTATCATCATCTAAGGTACAACCGAGTTGGTCGTGAGACCCCGTACTGTTCACATCGGGTCCGTTAAAAATTCGTTATTTCAAATAGTTATATATAAAATTTAAAGTTGAAAGATGGTGTAAGTGTAGATCAAAAAGAAATCTAGCGTTAAACGAGATTTAAAGCATATACAGTGACGCTATGAATAGTTATTAACAGTTTAAAATAGTGCATTTCTTTGTTATTTGAAGAATATTAAACAGCGTGGATTACTAGAGAGAAGATAAGAGGAATATCCGAGAATAAACGCGCAGGTCAGTGCTGTTTCTTCTGCTTGGAAGGGGTTTATTAGTAAATAAACCTTACAAACCTCTATTATTCTTACAATCTTACAACTCCAAACAAGACAATCTTATCAGTCTAACTGTATTTTATACAAACAGGTAAGTGAACATCCAAAACATAAATAAACAAAAATTCTTCAATACTGTATCACTGCTATTCTTATGCAAGTATAGTCAAAGGAAAAATAAAAACAAAAAACAAAAATACTTATAAAGAGATATGGGGAACGAGGACTTGATCAATTCAATTAGAACTGCTATTAAAGAGGAGGTGAAATCTGTTGAAAATAAAATCATGGATAAATTGTCAACATTAGAAGCGAAAGTGGACGGGTTCCAAGTAGTAAAAAACGAAGTTAAAGTCTTACAATTAAAAATTCAACAACTAGAGAATAAAGAAAGAAGAAAGAATATTGTTATCCTAGGATTAGAAAAACAAAAAACCTACAAAGAGAAGGAAACTGCCGTTTTCAAATTACTAAATGAGGACATGAAACTAAAATGTGGTAATGGGGATGTTGATTTTATAAGAGATTCAGGATTAAATGGAGAAAACCCTTTAATAATTGTCGGTTTCACTACTTACCGAAAGAAAATAGAGGCCCTATCCGCTAAACACTTACTTAATAAATCGGGGATTAAAATATTTGAAGACTTCGATAAAGAAACTCGGGAAACTCGTAAAAAACTAATTCCTATCATGATAGAGGCAAGAAAAAACGGCAAATTTGCAATTCTTAAATTCAATAAACTACTAATCGACGGTGTAGAATTTAAATTTGAAACAGACAAAGAAGAAACAGAAAGTAACTATCAGAATTCCGAGAACTATAGTCAAAATAAAGAAATTTATAAAGGAGAAAATAAATCAAAAGAGGAGGACTGCAATAAACATGGAAAAAGAGAGAGGAACACAAACGACAAGGAATCAGCGACAAATACAGCAAAAAGAATCAACAGAATTCAGCAGCCCATTACATCTTTTGTACAGGATACCAACGCCCCGAAAAAATACGATAAGAAGACCTCAGAGGGAAAAGAAAACACCGGCAACACCGCAGAATACTCGAATGAAGTTAAAACGAACCAAGATAAACCATAGCAACTACAGATAAATAAAAATAAGTTAAATAGTGAGATAAAATCAAAAAACAGAATTTATTATGTAGGAAAAAATAAAAAAAATAGTAAAACAAAGGTAAAGGAAGATCAAAATAATTTAGTGAAATATAATAACAAAAACAACAGTAATCCAAATAATAGAAATATTCTTAATAATAAAAATAAGTTATCCAGTCATACCGAGATACATAAGAATACACCACACCATAACAGTAAGATAAATAATAATAAAAAAGAAAATCAATTCAATAAAAAAAGGAATATAATTTTATATACGTATAACACTCGCACACTAAAAGACGATGATAAATTAAAAGAAATAAGAGAAGAATTAAAGAATGTAGAATGGGATATAGTGGGTCTAGGGGAGGTGAGAAGGACAGGAGAGAAACTGATCAGCTTGGATCATGATGTCGACTTCTACTATAATGGACAGAGTGA
>KZ651105.1:516674-529134 GCA_001010745.2 Gerris buenoi
GTTTCAGACGGGGGGAGGGGGTACCTCTCCGAAAAACGCGAAAAAAACCTATTTTTCCGAAATTTCGACTTTGACCTTCTGTAACACGTCTTCTATGGGTAGCCGCAACCAGAAGAGGGGTTGGTACGTGTTCGAGAGAGGTATCGTTGGAAAGCTCTTTGAAAATGTACCAAATGTGTGCAAAAACATTTTCGGAAAATGTACCTGTGAGGTACTTTTGTACCTTTTGGGGTCCGGGTAGGGGGTAGGTTCTCGCACTATATCGCTAAAGGCTCCGAAGGATTTTTAGGCTCGGAAATTTCCTTCGGTAAAAAGTTGTGCCAAATAAAACTACAAGGAACTGTGAAAGTTTTCGTACCCGTACCGGTACCTGTACGGGTTCGGGTACAAGGGTACTTTTAGTACTACAGTAGATGTAGGGCGCACTAAAAAAAAAAAAAAAAAAAAAAAATAAAATTGCAGCTTTTTACTCAAAAGTGTGTGGGTTGTATTGCCTTAGTACATCTACCATTGTTGGGCGCACTAAAAAAACTAAAAAACTAAAAAAAAAAAAAATGCAGCTTTTTACTCAAAAGTGAGTGGGTTGTATTGCCTTATTAATTTTTTATTAAATTAATTTTTTATTTCTACTTATTTTTGTACTTATTGTACCGGTTTAGAAAAGTCGGTCAAAAAACGCAACTTATTAATCTTTGGACTATACCGTTTTTGCATTTCATACGATCGGGCTGCAACTCATATGGTATTTAGTACTTTATAGTAGTAAAGTGTACGTGAAAGGAATACCTGAAATTTATAACTGTACCAGGTACATGAGGGGTACAAAGTTGTGTCTTCTGTTTAAGAAAAGGTAAAACTAGTAGCAAGCCGGCCATGTTTGGTATTGTTGGATAGCCCTTAAAACTTACTTTACAAAAGGTACAAATGTTTATCTAAAAAAGCCACGTTTCAGACTCTTTTTAACGATAAATAGTTTATATGAACGTTAGCTCAAACGATTTGTTATTTTAACGAGCGAGGTCTACTGTTCACAGAACTACTAGTATACTAGCGTATGTATTGTGTGATCGGCAAGCCGTCTTTTCCTAGAATAATAAAATTACCAATATTTTTTAAAAGGAGCCAATCTATTATCTATTGTTTGATTATTGAACTATTCTGTGCAGTAGAAACATACAAATTTTTAATTTTTGTAAATGTCATATTCACTAAGGTATATAATATTATGTAATTTAGGTAATAGATGAGCAGAGTTCTTGTTTAGCAATAAAGAATGAATTTTCTCCTAGCGGAAGCGGATTTCCACCGCTAGTAGTAATCTTTTGTGCCTAAATAAGAAATCGCACGATTTACAAACAAAAATGTACCTTAAAAAAAAGATTAAAATCGGCAAGTTAAATTTTATTAATAGTTACAATATTAATTTATTACTTACCAAATTTTATATATTTATTTATTTTTATGTTGGAGTGATTACAAGAAATAGTCCTTGGCACGAACCTTATTAATCCTTTTCTAAAGAACGAGTAAGAATAAATGATAAATTTGGATAATTAAATTTGCTTTTATAAGAACATAATTCTTTAGCCACTCACTTCGCGGTTTCAAAAAGGGAGCGAGGATTATTAGATTTTAATATTTATGTTTGCCTACTTCCGTTGTTTAGAAATCGTATTTTGTTATAAAACGAGGTTATTTTGTTATAAACGGAGGTGGTTGACTTTCAGAAGGCGCACAATAGATTACCCTTAGTTTATTGAGCTTGTTTCTTTTTATGCCTAAAATCAAGGAAGTGTTTGTTGGCAGAGAAAGTTTGCCAGAGTTTGCCGGCCACGGAACGGGATAGCGGAAAAGCTTCCCGCCGTACTCCGAAATCGAGAGAAATTTCTGGGAGGGTTTTTGCTCCCGTACTCCTGAAAATTTCCGTGCAGATTTCACCCTTCCCCCGTTATCCTAGAAGGGTTATTTTAATGGGTTCAGAATAAATTGCACTAACATTAATTAACTTTATCCAACCCTTACTCGGAGAAGAGGAGTTAAGGGGGGAGTATCGGCTCCGCTCTTAGTTTTACAATGGTTTTAGGGTGGGAGTATCAATTTAAGTTTCTGGGAGTTGCAGACTTGTCCGTGAGAAAGGGTGTTTCTCTTTCCCTTCACCGCTACCGCTCTCCAGGGTAGATGCGGACAAAAAGCGAAGCAAAAACACGACGGAGAGTTTGGCCGAGGGTGGGTGTTAGTTTTGGCGCCTAGAGGTGATATATTGCTCTGGGGCTAATGACGTCTATAACCCTTTCTTTCTTATTTATCTGGGTTACAGCCCTCCGTGCTACAGCCTCCCTTGCTCGCTCCACACTCTCTTACTTGGCACGAGAAGCAGTTACTTCTTTCGGTGCCGATTATTTTAAATCCTTTTGATGTTTTATTCAAAGTCGAATTTAGTAGTAGATGAATTGTTCTTTTTATAATAACAATTGTGAAAAATAAAACCTGTCCTTTTAAATAGAGCTTTACAAATCCTCAAAAGATGAAAGTTCAACTTCTTTTCTTAATTGACTTTTCCTTCAATTCCTGAGTATGGAAATGTCCGTACTCTCTGCAAAGCAATGGAAACCATAAATATCGTATTTATCATACTTTTATTTATTTTTGTTTTAGGTTTATACTGCTTCACGACGATGAGTGGGAGAAGTTATCGCAAAATTTTAAAGTCGATGTAGAAGTTCGTCTTAACTTCAGAGAAGACGGAGAAATCGATGCGACACCTGGTTAGTTTTGAGACAATTTTTACCTTATGGTCAAATAATTGATAGACTTATGATTATGATAATCTTAAATCAAAACTCCGACCTGATTCTCTTTCAAACCACGCTGCGTCATGCCTGTATCAATAGTATGGCTGATATAATTTTAGCCCATAATTTTGATTTTTTTATAGAGTAAACAGTTTATAATTATCTAGTGTAGCTTTTTTTTAAACAATAAAAAGTTTTGGCTGAGATAGGTTTTAGCTAACTAGAGGTACGACCTAGGAAGAGGAGGTCCAAATAGTAGGTAAGTGAAGAAAAGAGGTTCTCTGAGTTAAGGGACAGTTTGAAGCTCCGGTAAGGTGCTTAGTCAGGAGAATCCTGGCGAGGGAGGGGTGGTATTAATCATGGAGAGGCTTGCAGAGCACACGGAAAGGCGGTATAACCTGGTGAAGAAGCGTGATTAATCCGCAGAGTTTGTCTTGCTTGGAGAGGGGGTTGCCTTCGTCCTCGTGATGAAATGGCCTGTGAAAAAAGAACAAGCGGGGGTCCAAGAGTTGGGCTCTGAGGTAATTGGTTCCCTTGCAGACCCTTAGAGGAGCCGCGGAATTAGCAGACCTGTTCCCTTCGTCTCACACGAGCACATTTCTCCCTCCTACCTTCCCTACGCCCTTAACTCTGACCTCTCCATTCCCTCCTCTAGCCTCCTTATCCCTTATCACATCGTATTGGCTTGTTTTGTTAAACTGTCACCGGTTTGACCAATGAATGTAGGTTGGAGAAATTAGAAAAACAGATTAAGGGTGTTAACCCCATCACTTTTTATCAACTTATCCCGTTTTTTATGTGTTATTTATTATGATTATTTGGTTTGTAACGATGTGCCACCGAAACCTAGGATGGCTTTATCCTCTTGCATAAGAATTTCTCGTGACAATAATCGTTATATTATGTGATTACTTTTCTAAGAATTTTCTTATAGCTTACACCTGTCAAATTACACTCAGATCTTGATTATTGCTTACTCAAAATTAAAAAAAAAAGTCCCAAAAACTTGTACTAACTTTGGCTTAACTTGGTACTTTATTTATCTTAACTTCTTAACAAGTGTTTTCTATTTTTTATTTATTACCCAGCATTTTTCTCAAAATTGACTATAAAAATAATTCCTGCCTGACGTGGAATCGAAGCCGACCTCTCGCCCTTGGGATAATTTATTTTTACCAATATCTCGAAAACTTGATTTTTCCCAGAGAAATTACTTATTTTGTCAGATTCTTACTTAAATAGACTACATTTCATCATCGAACTCGTAGGAAACATTTTTTAGATTTTTTTTTACGTGTTTTTAGAGGGTGGCGTCCATAAATTTAGAGTTAAAATTCATATCTTGATGTCCCATCAGGTTTTGATTTTTCAGAGCATGTATGCTAAATAAATTTGATCGGTATCGGCCCAGTAGTTTAGGCTCCACGCGTCTTTATGTGACAGACAGAAATATGTCTGTGTGTGAGAGAGTGTACTGCCATGTGTATGAGAAAGTAAAAAACAAATTGAATTGGTTCCGAGCTCACTGAAGGTGACCTAAACTAAGTGATCGTTGATAAAAAAAAAAAAAAAAAAAAATATGTCCGATTTGTAAGAAAAAAAAAAAAAAATAAAAAGAGGAAAACGTTTCAGGGAGCATTTTTCAGAATTAGTTTTTATTTATTTTGGTTTCATACTTTTATTTGAATGGATTTTATTTTTTACTGATAATAGGGATAGTACTGAGCGATAGTGAGAGAAACTGTTTTATGTAATAAAAAATTTAATCTTAGTTGTTCAGACTTCTATTTCCATCAACTTACTTCATTTCATACAAGCAAAACATTTGCTTGTGCTGTACATCCACTTCATTCGTACCACTCGTATACCAAGATTTACTTAAAAAGTTTATTTAAAAAAGTACTTTTGCTAGCACCATAATGAACATTTTTGTCAGATCTTATTAAGAATATAAGCGGAACACTGAATCTTCAGACTAAGTTTAAAAGGGGTGAGATCTGTTTATAACTATTCGGGGTTGTTGAAAGTTGGAAACTCGACTTAGATGTGAGGGTTGATGTCCTTTCTTCGTCCTTAAATCGATCTTCAATTGATGTTGTTTCAAGATTAACTTTTTAGAAGGGTGGAGAACCTTGGTGGTTTAGTCGAGGTTTGCTATTGATGGGGGTGTAAAAAGGGCATTTATATACGGAAGTTTTAGTTCGGGAAGGGACAGTAGAGAGAGTTAAGAAAGTTTAAGATAAGTTTGTCTCTTATGCTTTGGGGATACAAAAGAAGACTTGAGAAGCTTTTTATTGGTGTGAATTGTTGAGGCCCCCTTGCTGACCCGTGGATGTGGTCCCTGAGCGGCCACTTAGACTTGTGAGGGAGTCTGATCAGATCAGTTACCATGGTTTCATTCAGTTAACTTAACAGGATACCTGGCTTATCTGGAACCCTATGCAAGTTCATTAATTAAGCAACATCTGTAGTGTGATTGACCTGCAGTTCCTAATGTATATTGAAGACCGGTTTGGACTTCTTAAGTTGGTTATTATCAAATTACTAATTTTTGTGCCCTTTGAGTAAATTCCACAAAATCAAGGTTATAAAAGCTCTCGTTTATAGCTTGAAAAAGTCGAGTACAAAATTTAAAGAGAGTCTCAAGAGGTAAGGTGCAAAAATTAGGAACTCAGTTTCTTCAAATCCAAATGTATAACATGCATTGCAGATTGACTGTTCATCCGAATAAGTATTATAAGAAGATAGTTTTAAAGTAAAATTAATTTTACCTGTCTTTTATGTGGTGGCATACCTGACACCTGGTTTTGTTTAAAATAGTAATTTTGCTAGAATGTACCTTTTATAAACACATTACCCAACCCCAATGTTTGGTGACAAAAAGTAACCTTAAAGAATTTACTAAATTTAAGATTCCGTGAATAACTGGGTGGCTAGGAATTAGTGTTTAGTTAAGAGAATGTCTGAGGCTTGATATACGGTTTCCATGCCCTAGACGTGGTAAGACAATAAGTCAAGATCCAGAACTCCGGCGGAGTGACGCACCCCTACTCCGTGTATCTTAAGGCGAAATGAGCAATGCTTCAAGTCCTGCGGTATTTTAAACATAACACAGTCGGCTTCATGGCATGCAGCTATATCTAACTTAATGCAGGCAACCGCGAAACGCAATAAAGATCAAGAGAGCAAGCATGTGGTAAAGCATGAACTACATGTTATCCTTCTCCAATGCAAGAGCTTCGTCTTATTAAACATTTACATTTCATCAAGATATAATTTAGTTGAGGTCTGACAGTTCCTTGTTTCCTAGTCCTAGTGAAACGAATTATTTACTAATAATAATTTTAAGTAATAAGCTAATCCATTTTTACTATGCGACTAATTTGTTTGTATTTAAATTAGTTTTTACATGATTTCGACGAACATTTTCGCTTGAATTTTTTCCTTAAAATTAAATTTTCTAAACCGGAATTTAACGCCTGCTCAATGTTAGTTAGGGGGGAGGGGCGTAAAATGCGATTTGATTTATAATTAGTGGCGCTCTAACCCAATTATATATTTCACCATTTGAAAAAAAGGCTACGGAATCATTAGTTTTATATCCCGAGTAAATATAAAATAACGTAAAAAAGAGAACAACTAGAGTTTTGGTAAAATTAAATATATTTAAGACACAAATGTAGTAGATGTCTGTAGTTAGAGTGGCTTAGTTTCTAGTCTCGTATTCCCTAGCTAAAGCCATTAGGTTATCTTGGCAATATCATCTAGTTTCGGATAAACCTTCTGAATAGCCAATGAAGTAAGACTCGGTCCCGCTAATTAAAGCTCGGTTTTCAGTTAAGTTTATCAGAACTACTTGGCTTGGACTCTCTCACCCTTGTCTCTGCAAGGAAATTGATAATCCGGACAGTGTTGTTTATGATATATCTGTTATTGCTTGGAGTGTCTGCTAGTACGAGAGATATATCTTAGTTTAGATTCTAGTTATAACAGGCTTCCCTCTACTAATCTCTTGCCTCGGTTTGTTTGTACGTTTAGTTTTCCGTTTTCCCTACTAATTGTACTGTTATTGTTATTATGCTAGAGGGACCGGGGTGTGTTAAAGTCGGGAGTTTGTTGCTTAATGAATTGTTTCCCTCGCTGTTTCTTGTGTGCGAGGGTTTTCTTGTGGCTGGTGTTCGGAGACCTTTGTCCGCCCTCCTACACACCCCGCTCTCCCTAGAGATTAATTTTGGATTGAAATTCATGGTTCTCTACCACACTTGCGAGTATTTAGTGGGGCCAGCTTTAGATTAGGTCCGAATATTATACTCACTTTAAACTGAACCTAGTATGAGAACTCGTCCTTAGATTCTTTATAAGTAACAATGTTTGTAAGGTTTACATCCCTTTGGTCTTTATTTATGGACCCTCTTTTGGCACAACCGGAATCAAATACCACGTGTTTATACCTCCGAAATTAAAATTTTATTTGTTTTTGAGTTATTTCATCTCGCTTATTTACCAGTTTCTTACTGAGAAAGTTCGTTAATTAAAAGGAATAATAATTTGATGGAATTAAATATTAATAATACTGGAGCACGTTATTTTTCTATACACATGGTGTTCGTTTTAGCCGTCATAAAATATTTTCAATATTGATTTGGTGTTAAGTAATTCGATATAATCACGAAGAAAAATGTTAAGTATGCAATTACGAATCCTCCATTTGAGTTATTAAGTATTGAGGTAATATTTATTCACCGTTTTGCTTATATTGAAGCTGTTAATATTAAGTGGAAGGTTATTCGCAGTTACTATTAAATGAAGCTTTATTCCTAAAAAAAAGGAAAACTTTCGCTTAGAAATTGTAGAAGTATGTGTATGTACTTAAATAAATTGAATTAGGGAGGTTATATATCTTAGTCGTCAGTTTAGCCAACACACAATGCTTTTAACCCTAAATAGGTAAAATCTGCTGTGTGTACTACCCCAATACTTGATTTATACGAGTTAATCCGAGTGATATATTGAGGGCAACTGGCTACTCGACCGGACGCTGCCAGTGATATATTTGTTTTGGTTAGTTGGCTTCGCAAGGCTAGAGCCGCAGACAGTGCTTGCTTGCGGCTAATTCAACGTGGTGGGTCGAACTTTCCCGGATATCCTCTGGGCCAAGATGTTGCCTCCCTTGCTACAGAATTCCGAGGGACTGAAATCTCGGAATCTTTTGTTTGAGAATAAAGGAGGTTACTTTTCATCCCCTATGTGTCCTTTTGTTATTTAACTAGTAATCTTGCATTAGAGTTGGTTTCTTTTTTGTTGGTGTTTCTTTTGTCGAAAGTTGTATGAGACTTCCTTTCTTGGAATGTTTTTAAAAAGAATTTCAAGAGTCAATAAGGTACTATGGGAAGAGTGAAGAGTTGTTTAAAATTGTTTCTATTTCTAGTACCAAGATATATTTAGACTGCAGAAATGTTCATATTAGTCGTCAGTGCTAAAGATATAAATTAGAATGTGGCTTTGAACCCGTAGTATTCTTTACGATCCTTTATCTTAATTTCTACATTCTTTGAGAATACGAATACAATAAAAAGTATTATTGTTTTATAAACAACATTTTACCTCATACACCTGAAAATGGTCTTTTAACTTCAATCTATTTACTTATTTTATGCTGTAGTTGTTTTTATGAGCTTAAAACGACAAAACATAAGAACGACCAACTTTTACTTCAGATTCGCAAGCCCTACTCACATAACAATAACTCCCTAACTCGTTCACACTATTCTCAGTTGTAGAGCTGATATAAACCAAGCAGGCTTTGGTTCTCCCTCGCCTGAAGCCTAATCACTTTACCAATAACGCCAGCAGTAGACCGAGGAGGCAAGCTCTAACTCGGGAGCTAATGATACTCCAGTGACTCGACTCCTTCTATTATTTCTCTTATAATTATTTTCCAACACATCCTTCTACTCAAGTTCTATGGAACGGGGAATTCACGCCTATTTAAATCGTAGGAATTCACCCTTCTTAAGTGGTATTATCACGCAAATTCCCTTTAAAGAAAAACACGCAAAGTTTTAGGCCTTTCTTGTTTTCGATTTTCCGCGAAATCATGCTGTCTAATTGAAAATACATTTGATTCGTTTTTTTCTGCTTGGTTAAATTGATTGTATCCGTGTCTAGTCTCGGACCAAGATATTCTTAGAAATGTGTGTATGTGTTAATTGATTATTCCCATGGATTCTTCACTCCAAAATTTTTGATTGTTTAAAGGCAGCGGATTAACTACCTAAAAGTTTTAATTACTTTTCTTTTAATTTGAGTTGGATCATTTTTTTCTGATATTTGAAACATTTATATTAGAAATTTTTAGCCTAGGTCGTTTATTATGACATTTTAATCCCTTTAAGTTCGTATAATAACGAATCTTAACTGCTCATTTTATTTTGGTTATCACTTAAATTTTAAAAATGCCCATTATTATTTTACTTTTGTATGTAAAAAAAGGATACAAGAGTATATAGTATATACTCATACCAATATATACAAGTAGTATATTAAACTTTATAGCTATACTAGCTTTTATTGACTTTAAAAGTTCTATTTATTCATTTAACAAATTTTATTTAACTCTTTCTAAACACTGTTTCTAGCGTTACGATCGTTGTATATTTAACACTTTAGTGAGGTCGGCCTTCTTGTCGGTTTATTCTGCTAGCTTTGTTATATCGTTCTCTGTTTAGATCTTAATAAGGTTGCCGTCCAGAGAAAAGTAGCGAAAATCCCCTTATGTGGTTTGCAGCCCTGCTCTTCCCTCCTCTATGTCGAGTCCTAATTGTCTCTAACTCTCTGACCCTCAGCATCTTACATTCTCTTTGATTAAAGACCCGGACCCAGAGGGTATTACGGTGACCAAGGCATCCTTGCTCGAAATCTAAAGGGCGCCGAGTGTAACTCCTTCGTGAGTGTTGTCGACTTAACGTCTTTTATCCTATTTCCTCACTATTTTTCTCTTTAAACCCGCTGCTTTATTCTTAATAAACTTCCTTTATTGCTTATACTCTCTAATAAAGTTGCCCCTTTTACCTTTTGACGAAAGTTAAATGTTAACCTATGAGAGACAGAAAAAAGAATTCACGTAAGACCTTATAATCATAGCTAAAATTAGAAACTTTCAACTCTTTTAATAAAAAACCGAATATCCTCACATTTTCTTTATTAACCAGATGAGATTGTTGAATTAATATACTTTGTTGTGATTCCTAATTTTGTATAAGTAGCCACCACTCCTCTATGGGCTTTATGTGATGTATTGCCTCACATAAATTTTCACTTTTTCATGCAGTTATGATGGGCTTAAATATAAATAACAGTCAAATGGTATTTTTTTAATTGAAACTTTTATAATCTTATTTAGTTATTCTTTATATCCTGAGCAGGTCATTACGAGTATTTTATAACTGTTGTACCATTCTGCTTTAAATATTTAGCTATCTTTATTGTAACACATGTTTCACCTTTCTTTCCTCCAAACAAACCTGTATTGGCATGATCGGTTGGAAAGAAATATTGATTGATCCCTTAATAACGCATAAATATTATTCTTTACAATCGTATTATTGGTTTATATTGTATTTTAGATAAAGTAGAATTAGTTGAAGGTTGGTTAGAACTTAGTATGTCTACGGTACAGTTAATCCACCGTCTTTAGCAATTTTGGTTTGAATAAGGAGTCGATTTATCGATTGAGTCTTGTCTATTGTCTGAAGCTGGTGGTCCTTAGCCTCTGTTTGCGGTAGTGACAGGTAGCTAGTCCGGGTAGCCGCACGGTGTTTGGTGGTCAAGTATAGATCTAAGCGTCAGGCCTTTTCCTTGAGGTATCGAAGGCCCAGGACCCACTTTAGTTAGAAACCGCAGGATGGCTCGTTACCGTGACTAGCTCCCGACTCAGGTCTAGTGTCCTTACTCCTTCCCCTTGCATCCACTATCTTCTCTACTTAACTCGACCAGTAAGACAACTTAACCTCAGACTTCCCTGTCCTTTTAAACAAACTCCGAACAGTGATTCTTAACTTAGAAGCCTTCAAATCTTCCTTCACTTTCTTCATAATAAAGCCTCTTGTAATTTTGAGAATTTTCAATTCGATAGGATGGTTTTAATAGTCATGCATCAGATTTTTCTTGAACAAATGTAAGGTTACTGCAATGCGCTATTGTTGTTATTTTTTAATTTTATTCATTACGTTCTTAGTTCTTAAGTTCACTTGTCAGAAGCGTTAGCTTTTGGAAATACTTTCTTAGATAAATATATTAAGATTCAAGACCTTCCCTGCTATTTGGTTTGAGGAAAAGCTGAGAAAAATGTTTAATAGAATGAAATCCGTCAGGGAAAAAGGAAGCGTAATTCTGATGACGGTTGTTTGCACTATGAAGGGCAGAGGGAATAACAAGGCGGCCAAGGTTATTAGGATAATGCGTTGTTTGGGGAAACGGACGTTGAGACCAGTTTTTGCCTCTTACCCCATTTCAGAAGGCAACCGCTCCTACGCCGGACAGGGAAGAAATGGCTGGACATTTGTCTTGGCATTATATAAAACCCTGATTAGGATAGCAGAGCCTGAAGCAGAATATGACCGATGACCCTTAACTTATGTTTGTTGTGCAGTATCTTCCATTATACCTAATTAAGTTCATACACGCTTATATTTCAAGAAGTCTATTTAAAAAAAAAACAAAAACATTTTGGTCCTTTTTGGGTATAATTTCCGTACATACTTCTCATTATAATTGAGGGGTTAAGTAAAAATAAAACTAAGTTAATTTGTGAGAAATTGTGAGAAATCTTGATGAGAAGTTTAGTCTTTTTAAAAATATCCGAAAAATACTGGGTGGGGTATTAGAAGAAACAAGTCGACCTTAACAAAACATTTAATGCCATGACATATAATGAAAGTTTAACATATACCTAGATTTATTTGCATTGTATTGGTCTTTAACGCAGAAATATCTGTGTTCTTCTAATATATTAATTAATTTCATGATTCCAGATGCCTCTGCCTCATCGATCTCAACATTTAAAATGTTTATTAGTAAAATCTTTTTTTTTATGTAAAAGTGTCCTTCTCAATCTCAAGTAAGATTTCATATATAACCGAGTATACAAATGCATATCCCTGTATACAAGGTAACTGAGGGATTGGCCATTCCTCTTGTCTATTCGATGTAGCAAGTGTTCTACTTCAGGGTTCACACTGACCTGGAAAATCAGGGAAAGTCAGGGAATGTCAGGGGAAAAAATTTAGGTCAGGGAAAGTCAGGGAAACTTTTTGAAATAACCCTAAAATCAGGGAAAATAACCAAAATTTAGGTAAAATAAGCCAAAAGTCAGGGAAACCAAATTTGTCAATTAAATAAAGTATAAAATAATATAAATAAACTACCCGCAACACATTATCTGAATTTGGGTTTAATACAACAAAAACATTTGGTTATTTATGTAGCCCCACTAGACATGTAAATTAAATAAATTGGTTGGGCGTGAAGTCTCAAGTAAAAATGATCTTTAATACTGGAAAGTTTCATGTTTATACCTCTTTTGATTCAAGTTATTGGAACCGTACAGAGTGACAGACAGACACAAGAACGAAACTATAAGGGTTTTTTTTTTCCGCATCCTCCTCATG
>KZ651105.1:534025-545772 GCA_001010745.2 Gerris buenoi
AAAAGTTATTAAAAAATAAATTAATAAATAAATAAAAATAAATAATAATTAAAAAATAATTAAAATCAGTCACTTTTATTGTTTCCAATATACCTACAAACCTCCTTTAACTATCACCCCTCATAATAGTTAACCTACAGACACCACAAAATTTAAATATTTTCAAATCATAACTCCCGCCCAAATCCAATAACAATTTATGCTTTAAAAATAATTAAATTTGCTTTCTAAAATATCTTACTAAAATTACATATTTCAACTACAATTCACAAATTTTCTATTCAATTTCAATAATTTTTGTCTTAAAACTGATATAAAAACGAAGGTTCAATTTGGTTACCCCTGGAGTTACCATCTTCTATGTTCATGTGTTTGTTATTTGTTAATTTTTATTTATTTTTTAAGTTATTTATTATAAAAAAACTCTATGGAACGATGTGTGAAAGTGTGTAGAAGGAGTATTTTAATTCATGTATTTCGTTACTTATTTGACAACACCAACTTAGTTTGAGTATATGGTATATGTGACTAATTCCACCCATCATAGGTAATGATCTCAATGTTATTTTAAATTTTCAATGGTTTATAAAAGTTAAGTGTTCATGTTTTATCAAATCTTATTTTAAAAAGTTGTTAACTATATGTAATGATGTTTTAGGCATGATTATGTTCCGGAGGGGGACGAAATATAGCCAATTTCTACCCACAATGAGTTGTTAACTCTTGCTACATTCATACCCTAATTGACCTACTTAAAAATAAGAGTATAAATATTTTCTAGTTTTCTTGTCAAAAACGTGTAAACGGCTAGTGTGCTCTTCCGTAGTGTCTGCCGTTGACGCTACGTGAGCTTCTAGTTTTCCGGTGTTTTGAATTTGCAAGGGTTTTCACACCTTCTAGCTTCAGATCCGAATTTTTCATGATACCAGCAAATGTCTGGATTTGATCGTTGTCTATTATTAAAACGGGATAAGGATCGGCGTCTTGGTCGAGAAGTGCTACGTCCTCTGTTTTATCTGTAAGATGGTCTAGCAGTTAACCTTTCTAATTGTTCTTCGATAGCTTTTAATCGGTCGTCTGTAGTTCGGGATGTTTTATCTCTTATACCATGAATTGATTGAGAGCTGGTACAGGCACTGATAAAATTTGCGTCTGTTACTTCTACTACCCTGTCAGCTAGTAGTGACAGCTTACTAAGGTCTTCTTCTTCCGACACTGAAAGGACGGTTTGCGCTTGTTTTGGTAATCTTTGCAACCAGAGAGTGCGGAGGAATGCGTCAGAAACTCTGTTTGCCGCGAGTTCTTTCATTTCTCTTAGCAAGTGGCTAGGTTTTTTATCACCACGGTTCATTTCATTTAATAGTTGACGGATTTTCTTTTCCTCGGAATCCGCGAAAGTATTTATGACTTTTTGTTTTAAAGTTTCATATTTATTTCGATCAGGGGGATTAGAGACAACATCCATTACATAAGTCAAAACATCGAAATCGAGAGCACTGACAACAGTGTGATATTTTTTGTTGTCAGCTATTATTCCAGCCGTGTAAAATTGGGACTCCATTTGTATGAACCAAAGTTCTGGCTTAGATTTGCAGAATGGAGGAGCCTTGATATTAACTCGGCCAACTTCGTCGTTTGAGATTGACGTATCTTGCGGAGTCGGATTATCTGGCATTTCGAAAAAAAAAATATTTTGACAGTTAAAAAAAAATCGTAATTTTACATTATAAAATAAAGTTATTTGTATAAATTTGTAACTTACGACCTTTTCCGCGGAGTGACCACTGAGGCGATCACGTTGGGAGTCACCACTAAGGAGTTTGGTACCTTAAGAGATATTAACCAGATAAAATAAACTCACGGAATCGCAATAAGACATGAACGAACTATATTTCGGAAAACATAAACATTTCAATCATTTAATGTGTCAAACTTGTTGACACCCGCCATAAACATATTATCGATGTGTTACAAAAACATGTTTTTGTAATTACTTTTTATATTTTGATTACAGAGGTATGCGACGAGTGTGTTGCGGCTAGGATAGCTGAAGAGCAGCAGGCTCTGCTCCAATATACCAACGCCAAAGTTTACATCAGACAAATCAGGACGTCTACCGAGGAATATCTCTGTCCCAGTTATAACCAGCTCGTAAATATATATTTTTGAATTTTTATTTACATATAAATAATAATATTTCTAATAATTTTATACAAAAAAAAAAAAAAAAAAAAAAAAAAAAAATCCTATTATTAATACAACTAAAACCATCCACATTACTTAACCACTCATGGTGTATTTTCGTTCATTACTTGTTTATCAAAGGTTTTATTTTTGCTTCCGAGCTTACCGATGGTAACGGAACCTATGAGATCGTTCTGAAGAATGAACATTTTTCGTTGTATTTTTTGTTGATTTTTCGTGGTAATACAAAATTTAAAGCATTCCAGATTTATAGTTTGGCCTCTAAATCTTTCACGTAAATCGTCTTTTACCTATTTATTAAGTAAACCAATTATTTATTTTACTTTGATTTTTTCATCGACAAGACTACTTCATTCTGAATACAACTAAATAATTTCTTATTACCAAAAGCCAAAAGCTTATTATCAACTAATTACAAATAGTGTTATCCGAAACTTAACTCTTCCAGTCACATGCATGTGAGCTATTTATACCTATTGTTAAAGGTTGTTGTTATTAGTAGCTCTCAAAAAGTAAACTGGTTATGATTGAGTCCTTTGGTTCGGTCAAACATATTTTAAAAGGTGATCGTTGTACTTCTAAACAGAACCTAGTAATTAGAGCTCGCTGCAGAAAAGAAAAGAACGTATCAAAGTTTGCTCGATGTTTTAAGTGAGGCTTCAAAACAAAGCCTATTTAAGGGTTCATTTTTCCATTTCCAAACATTGAACTTAAGCTTTCCGACTCTGTAATTCTATTGTCTCTTTAAAGCCGAATGCTCTCTGCTCTTGTTAACCATCTAATTAATCAAATTATGCTCTTCTCTACCTTCTGGCACGAAAATCATCACCTTTAAGCTCTTGTCGAAAGAGACTCGACTTAGCTATAACTCTGAAATGAGTTAGAAAAGAGAAAATTGCTTTGTTTCTGTATAATCCAGTTTGAAAGTTAAACACTTAATTTGTTCAAATTCTAATTGACTTATTTTAAGTCGACCTATAATAACTATGCAATGCTTTTATTTTTGCCTACTTGTAAATTATTCTTGTGGAGGCAGTGTTCCTAAATATGAAATCTTTCAAATGAGTTAATAGTGACGTCAATTTGTTGAAAATAAAAATATTATTTTTGGTCACAGGATATTTTCTTCTAATACATGTGTTGCATCATCTACCATCTTATCTCTTCATCATTATCTTTATGAGCAAGGCCATATTGCTTATTGATTGGTTAACACTTTAGATAGTGTGTCAGCAAGGTATAATCTACCGACACTGCTCGACTAAACTATTCTCAGAGCACAATATCTAAACTAGATCTTCAATAAGGATAAGTTGTTTGAAATATCCATTCAACTGATCACTGTTTGATTATGAATAAACTCCTTTTCCGGTTGTTAGCATCACTCATTATAAAATATAATAAAAAAAGGCCTTCGATTTTCAGAATCAACTATATTTGATTTATATGGAATAAACCTGATTTTTACCTGAATCCAGAAGCTACGTTTAAAATACTTCTTAAGCTTGATCTACATTTAGAGATAAAGGATGTTGTCTTATAGTCGGTGTTGTAGATGGACTCCGCCGCCCTAAGACGACTCCTGTTCGCCCTCAAGCCATATTCTCCCTCGTTCCTTGCCTTAATTATTTATTACATCTGATTAGAGTAATCGCTTGAATGTTTACAAGGTGTAAATCTTGGCCTTGCCTCTGGCCACACAAGTCAAGTCGCCTGCTACCAATGTTTCTAACCAGGCTACAACATACCGTATAATCATTGTTATTACTTAATTGTACGTCTCAGCCCGTTTCCTTTACCACTGCATCCCCCCAAATGGTTTTTATTTCTTCTTTCGTATCACTTCTCGCTTTTATTTTAGAATCTCATTCATAAAATTGTTTTTCGGATTTTTTTTTTTTAAATATTTTTATTGTTGTTGCTGGTGTGTTTCGGTGGTTATTACTTTTATTTATATAATGTCATTAGCATATTTTATCCCCACTATCTTTTTTTATCGTGTATAAAAAACGAAAATATATATATTTACGATAAGTTATTTATAAGACCCATACTTAAATGTATTACTTATTAAATGCAATCTGTAGCAGAGTTTATGCAATAAGAGTCTTTGACTCTGAAAATCTGTTATTCGTATGAATATAATAATATAATCAATCAATGCCAATAACTTTGAATAACTGATTATTATTTCCTGTTATGCTACTCTCTATACTTATAGTCCAGGAGATAGCGTGCAAAAAAGTGTCTGACTAACATCAAGCTAGAATTTTGTGTATAAGTACCTATATGTTTTGGTGCCTTTTAAGAATACATATATGGTCGGCTAAGTTTGTCTGTGGTACATAGCTTGTCAATAGGCCATGTCCTGCCCTTTTTGGTGGACAATGTGATTTTCATGATCCTGAGTACAGACTTAGTTGGTAGACCAATAATCAAGTTGATGGTCGTTTGTCACGTAGTAGGTTATAGTTAGTCAAATATTACTCGAAATCAAAGTGTTCCCCTGTCAATGGACTGACTTCCATCAACTTGATTATTGGTCTACTAACTAAGTTCGTACTCAGGATCATGAAAATCACATTGTCCACCAAGAAGAGCGTGACATGGCCACTCTCTACCGGATTGTTTTTTTCAAATGCCTATCGCCAAGCTATGACCCGCAGACGAACTTAGCCGACCATATATTCTTAAAAGGCGCCAAAACATTTACTTATTCACAAAATTCTAGCTTGATGTTAGTCAGACACATTTTTGCACGCTATCTCCTGGACTATTATTTTATTGTTTATTGACATTTTTTAATGCTTAATATAGACCAAACCAAACCAATTTTCAATCATAATTATTACCCTGTTAATAACCCTAGTAAAATTAATCAGTTGGAAAAGAGGTCGAAACTAGTTTATACTAAGAATTAGTTTCATAACAAAGTTATTGTTAAATATAGTTATTGCTTAATTGTTAAAAATGAAATGTAGTACGTTCTGTTTAAAACCCATTCGCATGAAGGTAAAAGTTTTACCTTTCAATTAAATTACTAGCAAATACATTTATTAACTTGTTGCAATTTATATTAGTTTATAATCTTAGGTATACCCGATAATGTGTGCCTATAGTGAAGATTTCTAATGAAGACAGAGAATTAAACTAAATATGCTTATAGTAAAGGATTAGTATGCAGACTGGTATTGACCTCTTTAAATTTGTAAAATCTACTTGAAAAAAAAGAGAAAATGTGGGTGGTTGAATCGAATTGGAAATTCAGCGTTGAGTGATAACATTTTGGAGAAGTGACAATAGTTTGGTTAACTTGGATTCTTCTCCTACTTTTCAGCCTAGGAAACAAGTCTTTATAAAATAAGCGCAGGAGTCACGCAAGGGTCAATTCTTGGCCCAATTCCCTACATATTGTTTATTAGTGATATTCCTCGTTTCGCTAACATTAGTCTAGCTATTTTCGCCGACGACGTATGTTTAATGACGTCATCGTGGAGAATTGACACCATAGATAGCACGTAGGTTAAATTCAGCCTTATCTAAACTGGACAATTACTTTTTCAAATGGAGGCTCAAACAAAATGTTAGTAAATTTGAAGCTCTATTGTTTGCTAAAAGAAGGCCTTTCATGAACCATAACATTAAAATAAACAATGTAGTTATACCGTGGAGTAATTCAGCGTACATTTAGATTCAAAATTAACATTTACCACTCATATTCAAACAATAGTCCAAAAATGCAAAACCTTAATCAAATCTTTATTCCCGTTATTATTCCGCGATTCATCTATCAGTAGTCAGAACAAATTACAAATATATAAAGTAGCCGTTAGACCTGTGATAACGTATGCTTGTGCTGCTTGGAGCAGCACATGTAATACAAATCTACAAAAACTACACCTGATTCAAAACAAATTTCTTCGACTCGCAACTAACTCTCCTAGACGTACAATAATCAAAAACCTCCATCAAATCTCAAAAGTCGACAAGATTGAAGATGTTATTATTAAACTAGCTAAATCCTTTTTTAAGAAATGTATATACAGCGATAATCCATTAGTAAGTAAACTTAGGAGCGTAGCATATTAACCTAAAATCCCATTTGGCTCATCATAAAACTTTAGGGCACAGACTATCTTAAACTAGCAGCTTAATTTGATACGTCGTTTACACCAGATTAATTCATCGAACTTAATATGTAATAGATTTTAAATATATACCACTTGTTAGTTGTAGGTTATTTATTTAATTTTTCCTACTTTAACAATATTATACCTCTAAAATTTTGTAAATATATAAAAATTGTAAAGGATAAAGTGAAAACGATGAAACTGTCACCTTTATATGATCTTGTATATCCAAACTATGTAAACTATGAGAAATAAACTTTTAAAACTAACTAACAAGTCGAAGAACTTGCTGGAAGAGAAAATAATTAAATTATTGAGAGAGACGGAATTTAGTGGTTGAGTACACTTATATCCTGCCCCGGCTATGTTTTTGATACGGATCCTTATAATTTAAGAGAAAATTACAACAACCTTTTCTTCTCAAACATATTCTTTAGTAATCTAAACGGTGGGATTTACTTTATTGAATGATTAGCTCCTATATGAACTAAACTTGACCAGTTTAAACTTGTAATCAACATATCACTATAACAAGATTCTTAAGGCTGCTTTTTTAATAGATAATTTAAGACGATCTTTTTTAAACCTGGGCTCTGTTTGCTTTAGATACTAATTAATGGTTGATTTTTCAGTTTTCCGTAGCTACTGGTTCGAGTAGGTTTTATTTTGAATTACCATCCGTTCAGAATTAAATTTATAGAAGGTTTAGCTCTAGTCTCACGATGAGGCCGTGCGGTCGATTTAAGTATCGGTGGCGTCCCGTCGCCAAGACTAGTAATATAGAAGGATGGAAGATAGTAGATCTCTCAGCTCCCGCTCTCAGATCCGAATCGTTTTATGTTTTCAGACCTGTTATTAAGCAGATGCTTCTTCAGTTAGAAGCTCTCGGTGGCGTCGTATCTCGCAGCTTCCCGCTACCGCCGTACTTCGCCACTCCTCCTGGCTACCGTGTCTTATCTATCTCGCCATTCCCACGCCTCT
Organism: Gerris buenoi; assembly: GCA_001010745.2. Lineage (NCBI taxonomy): Eukaryota > Metazoa > Arthropoda > Insecta > Hemiptera > Gerridae > Gerris > Gerris buenoi. Next base: position 541,342 of record KZ651105.1, read on the forward strand.
GCTGCTACCCTCTACCTTCCTCTTCCACTGATTAATTTTCGAAAGAAACATTTATTACATTTTTTCGACCCCTCGGGGCATCTCTTCTCGACTCTCCCTCCCTTTCGATACGACTTGTAAAACTTTTTAAAATTTAAATTATGCTAATTGCACCGGGAGCTTCTGTTATCAGAAAATAATCACTAATAACGAACTCTTTTCAATGGCAAAAATAACCTACTCGGTCTCCTACCCCGTTTTTAAGAGTTTAGAAATGAAAAATATCGCCTTCATTTACAACATTTACAATCGTACACGTCGGTGAGGGTCCACCGGTCGATCTAGCTCGCAGATAACTTGCATCCGCTGTGGCGTGAGTATGCAGACTCCTTCTCAACATATAAATCCTCGGAATAATACAAATGACCGAAACATTATTGGGGCCACGCCTTTGCTCATCTAACAAATATATGCCTTAAAGTGGATCTATTAATGGCGCACGTATACCATTGAATTTAAATGAGATTTGGTAACTCTCTCGAATCTTGTTGAGATATTGAAAGAATCAATAAAAACCCACAAAAACTATTGAATCAATCCAAAATAATTATAATAATACGACATAAATACGATTCATAAAGTATTTAAGAAATTACATATTTAGTTGAATTTGGGGAAAAGTGATTTTTAATGAATTAAATAAAATGAATATTCGTCCCTCTAAAGAAGTATAAAATACCATACAAATTTTATTTCATAAATTTTTAATTTTGCTTTCGAGCTTACCGGAGGAAACGGAAGCTATGTGTTCGTTGATAAACGAAACTTTTTTAGATCTCCGATTTCAAAAATTCCTAGACAAGAATCCGTTTCAGACATCAGGGAACATTTTTGGTTCCGTGTCTGTCGCGCTCTACTCTTGTTTATCTTTGCGATGTATATCTTATAAACTGCTCATCTAATTTTATTTAAATTTGGATGGTAGGTCATAATTAGCCCATTTTTGGTTCCACATAAGTTTTAATCTTCTGAGCCTATTTGTTTCTCTTCCTCGTAACATGCATGCGCACAAACATACATTTATTTACACCTATGTCATCAAAAGCACATATGATTTTTATGAAATTTGGATGGTTTGTCGGAACTAGCCCGCAGATGGCACCAGATTAATTTCAACAATCTGTGCTCTTTAAATTTCGCTAAATTCTTGTAAAAAAATACTTTAGACATAAAAAACGAGGAGAAAATTAAATAAATTTGATAAAAATAGGTTGGAAAAGCATATAAAATTATGTATAACTTATACTAAATAGGACGCGAGGAAGCTATATGCCACACTAATTGGCAGACAATTTTTAGATCTTTTCTTATTCGGATGTTTATTGAATGACTATTAGTGGTTTTTATTAGAGTTTTAACCCATATTATTCAATAGATAGACTATTAGGGGACGAGAATCTCGAATATTCCTATATCTTCTTAAAATGACTATTAAGCAAGCCACATATACTTTTACTGCAAATAAGATGCCATCCATATAGAGTAATGTTAAGAAGCTAGCATGTTTTTTTCTGAATTGACTGTGAATGCTTTTATGATTTCCGACATTGTTATTTGTGTTTTCTGATTATTCATTTTTTTTATGTTTACCGTGGTAGTCTTGATATATTTCAACTCAAATTATAGCTACGCAGTTTAACGAAAATAATATTTTAGAATTTTAATTTAACGAAAGTAAAATATATCTGATCAAAAATGATAATTAAGAAATAACTGGTAATTCTACAGCCCCAGAGGAGCAGTACTTTCGTCTAAGACTTATGAATCACCTTTACATTTAACATTTAAGTAGAACATAGTAACTTAATTAAAATTAGTACCTACATGTTTTAAGCCGAGTTATTTTATTTGCTGTTTAGACCAATAAATCAACCTATAAATCCTGTTTCTATTACGTTGTTTATTCTAAATAAACGCCGATAATTACTCCAACGGCGTTTCATTTAAAAAATCAACCAGAATATTAAAACTGACGCATTCTTCTTTAGATCTTGCTACAGATTAGTACTTCGTGTAATAAACTTAAACTAAATCGTATACACAGGGTTATAAATTAGTTCTTTAAAACTGTTCCACCTGCTTTTAAATCTCAAGAAAAAGGTTATTTGCATAAAAAAAACATCCTTAATTCGACTCAGAAAGGATCATTGTATTAACTGTTTTTGAAAAAGAAATACTTTGTTTGTTTTTAAGGAAGGATGTGTCACATCCCTTTTAGAATTTCGAGGTTTTTTAATGGTAGGTTTGGGATACAACGAAATCCGACCCCTTCTTCCATAAAAAAAGTACCATGGAAGAAGAACCGCTTAAAAAAAAATCTTTAAGAACAGGTGTTAATTATGGACGATAAATCCAAATGAAGAAATACCTGTAGTTGGAACTGAGGAAGAAGAGAGAAAAAAAAAAAATAAGTCGCGAGGCCTTAAACCTTAAAGTGAACCCAGCAATTATACGTTTTTAAAAACTTTTTGTCTTTATATCATATCTCAGCTTTTAAGAGCTGTGGAGTTTTTAAAAATAGGAAGTGGATATTATCATATTTTTTAAATGATTCTTGGATTGGAGTAGTATAAACATACACATAATAATTAAAAGTTAAAAAAAACTAGTTATAAAAATTTGTATGACAAGTTACAATTAATAAGGTATTGATTTTTAAACAAATTGTGATAAATATTTCGTTTGGAATATAGAGTTAAAGATATATGCATATAAATTATGTGTATTGATGTCAATTCAGAAGTTATGGATGGAATCTTCTAATTAATAGGCTCAAACTTCATATTTATTTAGCTCTTTGTTTTATGTTAAGATGTGCGAGTGAGGGAGGATTGCCTCATTTTTGCTCTCATTTGTAATTGAGTATATTTGAAAATATAGACTTTTGTCTGTCTGTATCGTTTACTGTGCAAGATGTTAATGCTTACAATTTGCCGACATTTTTTTTATAAAGGATTTTTTTTGCATAATTGCGTGTATACTTTCGTAAGAGCTATTTTCTACGGCTATGAAAATACTACCGGAATCTTATCTTTCTGACATAAAGGAAAGCAGAAAGGAAGAAGCATCCAATGTTCTCTATTCAGGATGGAACCAACAGGGGAACGAACTAAACAAAGGAAAAATCATTGTTGGTCGACGAAAGACAAGGGAATATGAGGGTTGTGGACAGTGGACAGCTTGTATATAGCAATTGCTAGGCCCTAATTTCCTGAAGGAAACTTGGACAAGAGTCGGACAAATAACTAAATTGACTTAAATATCTGGTCAAAACAACAACAAACCTATTCCCATCAATTGTGTGTCTTATCCCGTTGTTTCCCTAATAAGAGTTATTTATTCACCCAGGGAGCAAAGTAAGTCATTATTCCCTGAGTAAATAATTGGTTCTTGAGGCAAAGCCGAAGGAACCATGGTCCCTAAATTCCGAGACGAAGCCGAGGGAATTAGACTTATTAATTCCCTCGGCTGGGCCTCGGGAATAACGCTGATTAGCTCCCGAGGCGCAGCCGAGGGAGATAATTATAGCACTTTACTCCCGAGGTATATACAATATTTGATCTCCAGTATGAAGAAAACGCATCTTCATACATTGCACAGTTTTTATTTATTATTTGTAGGTAAAATGAATAACAATAATTGTTGGCACTTAATAGCAGGTAATATAAGAGATTCAATATTAAAAACAAATTGTAAAAAAAGAATTGTAATTAAACTCAAATAGAAGGTTATTTAGATGCAGGTTTGAAGCAATGTAAACAAGGTCGAAAAAACAGTGTCGCCAACCTGATTTCAACAACTTCATTACTTTAGCCATTCATTCTCTACTATTTATAAAATAATCAAGTTGGCAATCCTTCTTTTTCTCCCTACTTTTACTTTTACTCCCTACTTTTTGAGTTCAGGGAGAAAATACTTTCTTTAGTTCCTCTAAACTAATCCAAAATAATAACTTCTTCTCCCTACTGGAGATAATATTATTGTGCTTTAGTATTTATTTAATACATTTTTACTGATTTAAATTTTCAATTAACGTATTGTTCTCGAACCTTTTGCATCATAGGCTTGAAGCAGACGTTTCTAACTATAATATAATTATAATATTAAGAGTTGAGATAGTACGTGGCAAATAACTTTTTAAAATTATTCTTAATTAAAATCGGAGTTTTTAAGTTTATAGCTTCAGTTTATTTCTTATACATTCCTTACTGGACCATTTACACAGGTAGTCGTACCTCCCAGATCCTTAATCCACACCCCTGACGCTGTGGTCTCCATCACACCAATCCATTAGGTACCTCTAAATACCCCACCCCACTCTATCTTTTGTACACTCATGGGCGCCCAGGGGGCCGTGCCCCCCCCCCCCCTGGCTCTGCCACTGTAAATAAA
>KZ651105.1:556481-572283 GCA_001010745.2 Gerris buenoi
GAGCGCGATAGAGATAAGTAGGAGGTTCTCCGGTGGAGAAAGGGGAGGTTCTCATAGTAAATTCCGCTCAAGAATGACACGGGGAACTGTCATTCCCGAGACAATAAACAAAGACAATAACAAAGGGCGATGTAATAAAGAAAGCGCATTGTTTGTTTACATGCCTTAATCAAAAAAGTGACAGCTTTCAATATACAACAAATCAAAACTATTTTAATAAGTTATTATTAACAAATCAACAAACAAACCTTTACTTTTATCAATAGTAAATCATAAATGTTATCTTAATAATTATAAGGTTTGGTATTGATAAAAGTCTCGGTCACTATTTAGATGGGTTATTATATCTATGTGAAGTCTATCAAAAATGTAATGTTAATAATTAGACGTTTAGTTTTTATAAAAGTCTCGGTCACTATTTAGATGGGTTATTATATCTATCTGAAGTCTATCAAAAATGTAATCTTAATAATTAGAACTTTAGTTTTGATAAAATTGTCGGTCACTATTTTTGATATATTTTATTTAGGTACGTTATTATATATATTTGAACTCCATAAAATCAAAACAAACCATTACTTTTGATGGTAACAAATAAAGAAATATGTGTGAGGCTCTCACGCATTAAAAGTGAAACTTAAGATCTAGAATATAAAATATTTTTTTGTTCCAAGGTAATATCTTTATTTTAAGTGCAACAACTTTTTAACGGTATAATAAATAGACAAAATAATTCTAATACACTATACTAGGCTGCGGCCGCCCGGCGGCCGCCTTTGGGGAGGGGGATTGACGAGCAAAGCGAGTAGGGGGCGGAGCCCCCTAGTAATAATGAAAATTACTTTGGCAATTAGTGTAACACATAGCTTCTCCGCGTTCTATTTTGTTTACTTTAATGATTTTATACTATTAAAACATATTATTGTTGTTTTTACATTAATTAAAGCCGTGTCCAGACTGGCAAACCTGACCAACGAAACGAGCCGAGCATTGGTCTCTGCGCATGCCTAGTTTGAGATGCGCAGGCGCATTTTAGACAGGGCATGCGCAGATACTAATGCTTTGCTCGTTTCCTCTGTTTGGTTCGGCAGTCTGGACAGGACATAAAGAATCAATTTAGCAAAATTTAATGAGCGCAGATGGTTTAAATTAATTTAGGGCCATTATGCTACGGCTATATATACTATTAAAATTCCATAAAAAATAAGATGAGTTCTTTAAATATATAAGAGTAAATACAAGTATGTTCGTGCGCATAAAAGAAACATATGGGCGCAGAAGTTTTAAACTTCCATGGGACCAACAGTGGGCTAATTATGACCTACTATCCAAATTTCATTGGAATCTGACGAGTTGCTTTTGGGTTACATCGGTTCCCAAAAGTTGACTTGTAGACAATAATGATCCCTAATTGTGCCTAAGTAAAATTCTAAATAATTCAAATTACAATTATCAATAACTACGGGAGACATACAGAGAAAAATAGACCCCCGCACCGGGTATCGAACCACGGGACCTCTGTTTTACGGTACAGGTGCTCTTACCAACTGAGCTGTACGGGAGAATGATTTTTCCATGTCGACACTGATACATATTCCCCGAATCCAAGCTTTTAATCTTATTCTACGAATCTAGAAAGCCAAATATTCACGGCAACAGAACTAGACCGAGAATTAACGCTTATAATTTCGGTAGTAAGAAAACTACCAAAAAACTTAAAAATTGAAATTCTAATAGATGTACTAGGTACAGGTACTAATTGAGTACTTTACAATTATAGGCGTTAATTCTCGGTCTAGTTCTGTTTCCGTGAATATTTGGCTTTCTAGATTCGTAGAATAAGATTAAAAGCTTGGATTCAGGGAATATGTATCAGTGACGACATGGAAAAATCATTCTCCCGTATAGCTCAGTTGGTAAGAGCACCTGTACGGTAAAACAGAGGTCCCGTGGTTCGAGTCCCGGTGTGGGGGTTTATTTTTCTCTGTATGCCTCCCGTAGTTATTGATAATTGTAATTTGAATTATTTAAAATTTAATCTTTCGGTACTAAGAAAACTACCAAAAAACTTAAAAATTGAAAGTAAAATTCTATCATTTTAACCTATAGTATGACGAAATTAATACTCGGAGCTAAGTGAATCATTGTATAATATAATGTAAATAAAGTCAAATAAATTGTGATGGATAGAAGTAGAGATGGGGATATACCTGCTCTATAAGTGAATAATATATAAAGCCCGTTCTGATTAGTTTATTTTTAGATTTATTTTTAGTTGATTACAATAAAACTAAGTTAAATATCACCATCCTATCATCTCGTGTATTTTGTTAGTTACTTTAAAGAAAAAGAAAATGTTGTTTATGTCAGTAGGAATCGTTACAGGATTTAGGAGTAAAAAAGTTGGTTAGAAATGTTGTAAAGAGTTAAAAGAGGAGACACAATGTGCCATGAAACTAAGACAAGAGATTTACTTGACTACTCAGCCTCCCTGCAGGATTTATCGTACCTGTTTCCAAAGACGATGTAATTTAACAGAAACTACATCGAATTGGTAGTTTTCTGACAGTTACATTCTTTGCTGACTTCGTTGGGCAGACACTGTGCCAAGAAGAGGGCTGTGTTAGCATTTCAATCCTAGTAAAAAAGAAAGTTAATGAAAGTTACAATAAAATCGGTGGAAATGTCAGTACTAAAATCTTTTTACAAGTCTTTCTTACAGACATCTGTGTACAAAAGAAATTATACAAGAACATGATTTAAAAGAATTGCTAACTAAGAAAGAATCTAACTGCTGTACCAAATCTAAGCACCTCAACACTGTTTTAAAGTTGACAATACACAACGATTTTTTTTTTTTTTCCTGTAGTTATAAGTTTGATTTTCATCATTAACATAAACTTAGATTAATTTAGTCATTCGCAATAGTTATTTTTGCTCCTAGAGAGTAAAGTAAGTCATTATTCCCTGAGCGAATAAGTTGGTTCTTGAGGAGAAGCCGAAGGAACCATGGTCTCTACATAATAACGCCACTACCCCCTCATAAAGTTCAAAATTTACATATTTTTCACTTTTTACGCAACTGTTTATTTATTAAGATGATACATTAATTAATAATAGACAGACAAAAAAATTTACCAACAGACAGACAATAAGGGAACCAATTTAGAAAATGTAAAGAGCGCAGATGGTTGAAATTAAGTTGGGGCCATCTGCGGGCTACTTTCGACAAACCATCCAAATTTCATATAAATCAGTTGAGTACTTTTGAAGAGGAAGATCTAAATAAATGTGTATTTGTGCGCATGTGCAAGATAAAATAATGGGCGCAGAAGGTTGAAATTTATACGGGATCAACAATAGGCTAAGTATGACCTACTGGGAGAGATAATCCAATGCGCTTTTATTCTATGACCTCAAAGTAGTTTAAGTGATATAAAAAAACATTAATCTAAGGCCCCCTCGCATTTAAGACGCCCTCGAGTGTGTGTCTGAAGACTTGCGTCTTTCTCAAAATCATGGAAAAAGTGCGTCTTAAATTCGCTGCGATACGATATATATATGTATATTTACATATTTATATATATGGGGGGTTAAATATAATGTGTGCTGGGGTTTAGAGAATAGAATATTTTTGCATTTGAAAAAGAAGGTATAAAACTATCATCGTCAAAATGAAAAAAAAAAGAAAAAAATGAAAATCACAGAATATCTGAGCGTTCTGCAATTTTAATATCATAAAGGTAATAGTGTGTCCCCCCCCCCCCACTCAGTCTTTTTAAGAATATAAAAAAGCTTGGAGATGGCACACAATATCAAATATATAATAATAAAAACGGATTTTATATAGAAGCACATAAGTGGGAAGTCATATGCAGAGATGATTTATGTATAATGGGATGATATAGGGAGGGTTAGAGCTAAGCATATAATAGAGTTAGAAGGGGCCTCTTCTAAGGGATTTAAACAAAGCCCAACTCATATTTACTTTGATCTCTACTCCTTTAACTTCGTGACGGCACTTTGGTCTCATACGACAAGAAATTCTTCTTCTTCTCTCCAAAAAAAACCCCATTCTTCTTTTTATTCCCCCCCCCCCCTTCTTCGTTATAATTCTTTACCAGGGGGAAAACGTAGGATTTCTCCTGTCTCTGTATGTTTCCATCATATTCAAGGAAGATTGCGGTCACACAGATGTAGATGACGCTCTCACGAGAAGGGGCTTAAACTAAGGTCTGAAACTTAGCAGTAAAAAAAAAGGGAAAGAGGACTTGACAACACTTTATATAAAACTTACTCTCCCCACCCTTTTCTTCTCTTTTACAAAAAAAAATACTCCTTTTTTTTTTACTAAACCCTTTTGAATTTTGTAGGAAAAAATCTCGGTTCAAATAATAGGTAGGTACGCTGTTAAAGGAGAGACTTGGGCTCCCCCCTCCACCTACCCACTGAGGACTGCGGACCTCTTCCTCATTCATCATCCCGGCTTGCCGTCCCATCCTACCTGGCCCTACACTTAATCATACACCCCGTGCTTGGATTTTACCTCTTCCACTCTACTCACGATGTATTGTTAAGGCTTCTAACAGGGGAAAAGAAGCCTTCTAGCATTCTCCTTCTTTTTTTTTTAAAAAAAAAAAAAAAAAACCTTGAGTTTTTTATTACATCGAGGAAAAAATATTAATAATTTTTTTTCCGCATGGGATACAATCATTTGTTGTTGTTTTTATTTAACATTTTCCGTTTAGTTATTGAAATTAAATAAATGATTAAGTGATTAATTTTTAACTTTTGTATTATTATAATTTATTTGTTCTAAAAAAAACAAATTTTACTTACTCGCAGTTTATAGTCCTGTAGAATTCTTTTTATTTGTCCCAGTTATAAAGTCAGTGATAATGAATTAAACCGAAAATTTAAAATTGTAAAGTAAATCTGTTCCTCTGTTGAATGCCGTAAACTTCATTTTTAGGGTTTTGTAGATACTTCTCAAAACCCTTATGCCGAGGGTGATGTGTCCGTCCGTCCGTCGCTCTTTGGTTCATATGTCCCAAACCGTTCAAGCGAAAGAGCTGAAATTTGGAACACTGGTGCAACTTTTTGACCCAACCACAGGAAAAATATACAGAAGTCCATAATTAGATTTGCGCATGCGCAATTCAAAAAAATGTGGTAAACTCAAAAATTTACATTTTTTTAAATTTTTGAGTGGGGTATCAAATGAAAGCTGCTGAAGAGTAGAACACAAATATATATATGCTTTTTTAAATTTTGCATTCCTTATAGGGGAAAAAAATCAAAATATACCCAAAAAAAATTTCCCCCCCCCCAACCACTATAGATCGGCTGGTGCTAAAATTTCGAAATAATTCATGCTAATGCCTTATTGTTGGGCGATGAAAATTCCGGGAGTTGATCCCAAATTTTTAAAAATTGTCAATTTTGGGCGCGAAATAGTGAAGTGCGCCCAAAATTTTATTTTTTTAAAATTTTGAGTTGGGTATCAAATGAAAGCTGCTGAAGAGTAGGACACAAATATATATTTGCTTTTTTAAATTTTTTATTCTTTAATGTTTTTATAAGTCAAAATATACCCAAAAAAACATTCCCCCCCCCAAACTTTATATAATGGCTGGTCCTAAAATTTTGAAATAATTCATAGTTATACCATATGGTGGGGCGATGAAAATTTCCTGAAAAATGTAATTTATCTTGTCGTTAATACCGATAAAAAACATTGTGACCCCCCGGGGGATCGAACCCGGAACCCTTTGGATCGAAGACAAAAAAATCATAATTTTTTATTGTATATTATAATAAAACACTATAAATGTGTTTTGGGCCTATAGAATTTTTTTTTTTTATAATATAATATATATGTATACAGGGTAGGGAAATAACCCCGCACTTTTTTTTGAACACTTATTGCTTAGCTTCTTGTATAGATTGAAATATGAGGTTTGTGGGGTCTGAAAAGTTTATTCTTCTACTTTAAATTTTATATCTATAGCTTAAGAAACTTTTTGGTGAAAGCCATGCAATGAAGGTTTGAATGGTCCTAAAAAAGTCGTTGTCCGGGCAGCAATCGTTGTCTGATATTATAAAGTACCATATGGTGGGGGGGGGGGGGGGGGGTTCTTTGTAGGTAAGTGGGAGGAGGACCAAAATATAACTAATGTTTGTAATAACAAACAGTGAAGATGGGTTAAGCACAGTGTTGCCTGAAGTTGAAGATCAAATGCCAAATTATACGTTTATGCAAGATGGTACCCTCCTTTGCATCGGTCCTTGCAAACAATGCAACACCTGCAAGAGAATTGCCCAAACTTCATTCAGCCAGACAAGTGGTCACCTAACAGTGCAGACCTAAATCCAATTAATTACTCTGTTTGGGGTTGGTTAGAACAAAGAGTGTACGCGGGAGAATAAAGGACGGAGATGAACTTGAAAAGAGGATTCTTCGTGCCTGGGATAAAATGTGTCAATCAATTACTGTTGGGGCCATATTCCACTGGAGAAGAAGAGTGCAGGCTGTCGTATATAAACAACGAGGTCATATTGAACCATACAACTAGTAAATCTGTAAAATACACTTTTTTTTGAAATTTTGTTACATTAATTTTTTAAGTACATTTATTTTATCATAACTATCCGGACAACGATTTTTTTTTAAAGACTAATTCAAATCGTTATTACACAGCTTACACCCAATTGCTTGATAAGTTATAGATATGAAATTTTAAGTAGAAGAATGTAGTTTCCAGACCCCACAGAAATTGAGCTATAAACACTCAAAAAAGTGTGGTTTCTATTTGCTCACTCTGTAGGTATAATTTTTTTCGGTTAAATAATTCACATCTTTTATTTTTTATCTCCAGCTTTATTTCGCCCTAACACCTTGGGCTTATTCAAGCTTATTAAAAAAAAAAAAAAAAAAAAAAAAAAAATCCTTAGTCGTATGAGGTTTTGATGAAAAAAAAAATGGTGTATATAATTTTATTTAAATTTAACTTTTCACTTTACATACCTGAAACTTAGAAAAATAATTCATAATAATATAAATATGTACTTGAATCTTTTTAAATTAATGTGATACAGATCATAAAAGAAAAGATGGAATCTCCCCTGGTTGACCATCAGAAACTTTATACTTTGGGAGTGTTCAAGATCGCTTGAACACTGCTTTGCAGCAGCACATTGAAAAATCTACCTACAAAGTCTACAGAACCCGCTCTGCAGAATACCCAGGCTAATTCAGACAGACCGGCCCTGCAATTACCTGAAGGGGCCCATATAGGTCTTGATTTAGAAGCCTTAATCTTCCTCTGCTGGCAAAACTGCCCGAAATTCAAATATTTGAATATTTAACGGTCCAACTTGCGAGGGTAGATCGGAGTGTGAACGAACAGAGTGTGAGTCTAGCCCTCAAGGTGGTCAGTGGCCATTTTCGTTTCAAGTACTTTTTATACGTTTTTCTTCATCATCATAAATCCTTGGCATCCAGGATTTATGTCATTCATCTGGTATCCAGAAAACAAACCCTTTACTTCACCTTGGAATCCAGGGAAGTAAAGTATTCATCAGTGCTGGCATCCAGCTTCTTACATATCGCCACGACACCGGCACCTCACTTCACCTCACCTCTCCGTCAGCTAGGCCATTTTTATTATTACTGTTATTTACCATTATCTGTGCATAAATGCCTAAAATACAACATACAGTCCGCTAAACATTTCTATTTTTATTCTTTTATTTATTCTTATATACAATTTCGTGGCCAGGTCAGGAAAACCTCCCCCTGGTGCGAACAGGGAGACTCATATCATTATATCTTACTAGCCGTTAGGCCCGCGGTAACGGGCAGAATAATAAATATGGTTGAGAAAAATAGCTGAGAGATAATTAGTTATAATTAAAATAGATATTTAAAGAGATATTTACTGTTTAAATACATAGTAAGTTTTATGCAGTTATAATTAAAACATTTAAATAAGAAGTTTTGTGCTCCGATATTCGTTACATAGCTTTGGCGCAAATGGTTTAGTATCTGGCTTACATCCAGTAGCCCCGGGTTCGATTCCAGCTTATGGCGCATCAATTTTTAACGTTATAAATCATTTAGAGGTGAGTTGTCGTTGTCGTCGTCGTTGGGACACTACTCGATTATATAAAAGATAGTTGACGAGTAATTACGCCAAGTATTATTTAAAAGGTGTATAATAATATTTAAGCAACGTAAGTTCATTGGAATATCAAGGAAAACGTAAAAAATAATAGAATTTCCTTAGTTTAGGGAACATATTTTACAAAAAAAAAAAAAAAAAAAAAAAAAAGTCATCCACTGCAGCAGTACTGGAACGGCGTTTTGGCTCCAGTACACATCTGGTGCTTAACTAAAAAACCCTTTATAGTATCTGTGAGTTACTTTGGATAACTACGCGGTAACTGATAACTTACGTGGATAAACTATGAAAAGTTTCATACAAATCAGATAAGTTCTTTTGAAGCTACAGGTATAAATAGTGGTTTGATAGTGCGCATGTGGAAGAGAAAAATATGAGTGCAGAAGGTTGAAACTTATATGGGACCAATAGTAATTAAATTTTAACCTACCATTCACATTTCATTAAAATCGGACAAGCAGTTTTTAAGCTGTTAAGCCTGCTACACACGCTCAAGCATGCTTGTCAATCATGCTTGAACGTCTGTATGATAGTTTTGTGCAAGCATTATGATTGTGCAAGCATGCTTGAACGTCTGTATGATAGTTTTGTGCAAGCATTATGATTGTGCAAGCGGATTGAGCTTGATTGAAATTACATGATGCATGCTTGTGCAAGCCTGTCAGGTTGAAGTATGATATCGATCCCGTCCGGGGGAAAAAATACGTGTATGTTGCGGGACACCCGGTAGGAACGAAGTTCTTTAAGCTTTTCATTAAATATAAATTATAAAATCAATTTTATTTATGTAATGGTAAGAGCACCTGTACGGATTAATAGGTGCGGGGTGTATTTTTCTCTGTATTTCTCCCGTAGTTATTGATAATTGTAATTTGGATTATTTAAAGTTTAATCTTTCCGTAGTAATAAAACTACCAAAAATTTAAAAATTTTATTTACTATAAATTACAGTTCCAAAATTAGTATACGATACTAACTAATTACATTGGGGAGTTAAAAAGAAACAACATTAAAAGTAACCAATTATTTGTACTAGCGAGTTAAGGCAAAATAAAATTAAAAGATTTTTATTACCTTTAAAGCGAGCGTCTTTCACTAAGTATTGTATTATTGTGTATATTGATAAAAAATATATATTGAAATATATATATATTGAGAAAAAAGTTAATGAAGAATTTTTAATTAAAGCATATGGACGTAGAGACGGTAATGAACTGTCCTCTTAGACTCCGTCGGCATAATACTCTAATTAAATATTTTAATACAAAATATAAATCAAAGAAGCACAAAAACTTCTGCTTGTATCAGGTTGAAATTTTACATGCCTGTTTCAATTGTACTATAGGTATAGGTGATTTATACTAAGTTTCATATAAATCGATACGTTAGAACGTAAGATATCGGTAAAAATTTTGTTTTCTTTATTTTAATAAATTTAGCAATCTTTATCACATCATAGCAGTGTCGGTGTTTGTTTTACTAATAAAAAAATGTATTTAAAAAAGTTCTTTGTCTCATTAAATAGAATTATGCCAATCACGGGGATATATCTTCAACTGACTTAATAGGTTAGTGTGTGAAAAGGTTTTTTAATTCATTAACCAACATTTGCTCCACATGGCACGTTTCTTTTATGCAATTTTTCTTCTGCATATAAGAGCAAATGCAGCCAAAGCGAGTGCATCTTCGTAATCCGTACTCGTCATTTTGTAATCACAAACTGATGCTTGTGCAAGCATGCTTGTACCGTGTGGAGGTGATGTCAATTTCTGCAAATCATGATTGCACAAGCATGCTTGTGCAATCATGCTTGTACCGTGTGGATGCGATGTCAATTTCTGCAAATCATGATTGCACAAGCATGCTTGTGCAATCATGCTTGTACCGTGTGGAGGCGATGTTCAATTTGTGCATGCTTGCACACTCATCATGCTTGACAAGCATGCTTGAGCGTGTGTAGCAGGCTTTATGAGCCAAATGACCTGATGTCTGGAACGGATTTATGTTTTGGAATTTTTGAAATCGAAGACATAAAATATTTTCGTTCTTCAGAACGATCACATAGCTTGCGTTACCTTTAGTAAGCTCGGAAGCAAAATTATTATTGTAAAGTACTTATTTTTGTAAAGTTTCTAAATCTTCTAACCACCGCGTACTTGCCCTTACACTAAATACCCCACTAGTTTATTTTAGCATCAGGGTTAGCATCTCCTGTATTTAAAAGAGGATAAACTTAAAGAAGTCTCTAAAAGAGGAATCCAAGAAGGGGGGGGGGGGGTTAAGATAATGTAAACTTTAAGATTTTACGAGTTTACATTCGAAAAGATAACAGGGAAAAAGAGAAGATTCTTAGGTGTTTTTTTTTTTTTATCAGTTACAAAAATATATAGTTTATTATAATATTACGGTTCATGTTAATTTCTTCCAATTTCTTCACCGACTTTTCTGATTAAAAGTTTGGTGTAAAACTTTTTTTTCCACCATCTTCCTTTTTTTTCTTTCCAAATAGGGTGAGGGGGGGGGGAGACCTGAATACTGAATATAAACTAAAAAGGGCCTTTTTATAAGGGCGCGCCCTCTTACAGTACTTCCCTTTTTTTCTTTTTCTTTAATTCCTAAAACTTAAGCAATAAAATGACCGCGAAAATACCTTTCTCTTTTTTTTCTTCCTATTTTCTCTTTCCAGAACCTTTAGTTTAAGTTTTTTTTTTTTTTTTGGGAAACAATTTCGCCTTTAACAAAGGATTATTTGAGGATAAGGAATTAAAGTAGAAAAAGAAAAGAAAAAAACTCCTTAAAAGTAAAAAAAAAAAAAAAAAATCTAAACGTAGATTAAGGTTATATTTTTTTCTGCTATTTATTTATCACAAGAAAAGAAATTAATGTTTTTTAATTTAATTTTCTTAAGTAAATATTTAATTTAATCGGATTTAAAGGTAACGATAATGAGGGTGACTTTATTATTATTATTTTTTTAAAATTATTATTCCCCTGTTGGCATTCCTTTTTATTTTTAGGGAAGAAAAAAAAGAGAAATAATTATAACTACGGAGTCCCTAATGAATCATAACTAAAAAGGTTGGTCCCGTAGGAGCACATATTAATAAATTGACTCTTGACAGTCTCTTCCCCCACTTAGCCTCCCGATTCCCCCACTCTACTCGATCCCCCCACTCTACTCGATCCCCCCACTCTACTCGCTCCCCCACTATACTCGCTCCCCCCACTCTACTGCATCTATTACCTCGCTGTGTATTAAGCATAATTTATGCTTATTGTATAATAGATCATTAACCATATGAATAAAATTAGAGAGAGGAGTATATACATATTTATTACCTTATTAAGGGGTATTTGCATTGATGAATAAGATTAAGGGTTTGACGTAAACTCGTATATTATGTTAACTCTAGATTTATCGATGGATTTCGCTTTAACGGGTTTTAGAGATATTTCGATATTCTCTCCTGTAATTCGTTAAATTTCCAAAATTTCCACTATCAATAATTTTGATAATACCTTTCTAAATTAATATTGTTTATTATTCAACTGTATTTAATAATCAATATATTTAATATTCAAGCGTGATTTTGAAAAACACGCTTGAATCTGATTGTTTTATGTAAAACAGTGAATATAGAAACAGATTAGTGTACTTTAATGTGAATGTATTAGGTCAGTGTAATAACTATAATCAAGATATAATGCCAAATTCTATACTATGTAATTATCTAGTATATCTATACATTAGTATTGCAGTTAGGATGTAAATATAGTGTGAAGTATATGCAGCGTGGATGAACATATTTTAAATGGTCTTCTTTAAAGCTCTTTCAACCTAAATCCTAAACTTCTTCTTTACGTCCCTCCTAATCTATATCCTCAACTTCTTTATTACATCCCTCCTAACCTATATCCTTAACTTCTTTATTATATCCCTCCTAACCTATTTCCTCAACTTCTTCATTACATCCCTCCTATCCTATATCCTCAACTTCATTATTACATCCCTCCTAACCCGATATCCTAAACTTCTTTATTATATCCCTCCTAACCTATATCCTTAACTTCTTCATTTCATCCCTCCTATCCTATATCCTCAACTTCTTCATTACATCCCTCCTAACCCGATATCCTCAACTTCATTATTATATCCCTCCCAACCTATATCCTTAACTTCTTCATTACATCCCTCCTATCCTATATCCTCAACTTCTTTATTACACCCCTCCTATCCTATATCTTTAAATTCTCCTGTAACCTCATCTTAAACTCCATCCATATTACTTCTTCACTGCCACTTTGATATTAATCTCTAGCTCTTATCTCTATCCTTTTTCCTTCCCTTCAATCTTGTTCATCGATTTTCTCCTTTTCTTTTTTACTTCTACCTTCTTACAAACTAAAAAAAAAAACAAAAACTAAATTATACTGCTGGATTTCAAATAAATCAATATCTTACGATATCAATGCCATAATATTATTTAGTTGTAATGTGTAAACTCTGTAATAATCTGTAAGTTTATATTTTGTTTTCACTTTCTTAAAAGGTGGTTAAATGTACTTAAAACCTTTAAATAATTTTGACCGTCTTTAGTTATAAATAATAATGAAGCAGCTTGTTTTTGTTGAATATTACGATGTTATTTATTTTCTACACTTTAGAAAATGTTTTGCTCTATTTACAACGCTTTTTCATCTTGATGTTTTTTTTTCGTAACTGCCTAATGATATCATTAAGAAATATTTTTTTTGGAATATTTTATCTTTTTTTCTGCTTTTAAAGGTCGGTTGCCTTATGATGCTTTATGTGAGTGAGTCTTATTTTTTTTTTCTTTTTATACTGTGGATCGGGAGTTGGCTATTTTTTTGTATTTAGAGGTTGGCTTTTTTTTCCTGTCGGTTTTTCTTTTCTTTTTTTTTTTTTTACTTTTGTTGCTTTAAAGGTCCGCTAAGGGCTACGAAAGGGTCTGAAGTAACCATTAGGTCGAGCTCCATTAAATCCACCTAGAGAAGCTTGGTGAAGCAACTACCGCAACTTAAAGAGACCACCCCGCCCCTGGAGCAACATGCCTGGGTAAAGGACTTATACAGGGTAAGGGAGAGAAAACCTAGAGTATGTTTGAGGTCACTCTACGGGCAATTCTTTATCCCGGCTAGAGCAACTCCGACGTTCTTTATAAACTAACCTTAGTTGAAACAAAGCAACCTAGGGCTATTTTTTTCTACTTTTTCCCTTTCTGACTTGCCTCTGGGCAGACTGAAGGCGTAGAATATAATGAGTCTCCTGTGTTTTTTTTTATCCGACTGTTCTATTTTATACGGTAAAAATTGCTGCTTTTTTTGCTGCTGTCCGACAGGTGCTGAAACTTAAGAGGGTTTTCGGTAAAAAAAGAAACGAAAAGAATTTCATTCTCACACGTCATTAATACTCTCAGACGTAATTTATAAAAATGTTTCGACCTCAAGCTGCTCCAATTAGTGGAGAAATATTAAGATTTTAATTAGGGGTTTTCTCATACGTCATTCATGATTACCTTAATCTAAAAAAACCTTCTTAAAAAATAATTTAAACAAAACAGGAATGAATGATGAATACAACATTTCTTATGCCTAACTTATTTAAATTTTGCACAACAAATAATTCTTTTTCACATATTTATTTAGAATAATTACAAGATAAAAAGAACTTTTTATAGACTACGTTTTTTAATTTTCTTTTGATTCATAGTATGTTATGTTGATAATATAATTTGTATTGCTAAATAAAATGTTAGTGAAATATAAATTGTTCCAAATTTATTTACATCACACAAATGACAATCATCTAGAGTCTAGAGTAGGGATGGGAGGAACGGAACGTAACTATAAAAATAACTAGTTCCTGTGTTGGAACGGTTCCAATCGTTCCAAGATTTCATGAAACTACGTTATTTTTGGAACGACTTTGAAATTTTTTATTTTACACGAATGTCTATTTTTATTTATTTAACGATATTTTTGTCTTAATTCAATTCAAATTAAAAATTATATTTTTGTAAAAAAAATATATATTTAAGTGATTATGGAAAAAAATAATACGAAACGAAACTGATTAAAGAGGAAACGGTAACGAGAGCGAACAAATGCAAGCATCAATGAAACTAAATTACCAACTTGAAGGGAACTTAAAAAACTCGTTTCACGTTTCACGTGGAACGAAAACTAACTTGGAGGAACGAGTTTTCGTTCCTCCAAGTGCCAGGCAAAACTAAAACGGAACGTAACTAATCAAAGAGGAAACGGGAACGAGAAATCATAAAGAAACTGTAACTGTAACTGGCACGGAGGGAACGTAAAAGATTCCTTTCGCGTGGAACGAAAACGAGTTGCAAAACTAGTTCCAGTTCCACCAAGCTGGAACGAAAAAGTAAAGATGTTATGGTTGTGCACGTGTTATAGGAGTGGGGATGATAGCTCGAGTCTCGGGACTCACTCCAAAGCGATGCGTTCTCTTTCTCTTTCACACTTCTTAGAGGGAGCGTGAAAGAGACAGATGCCTCTTTGCCCTTTTTACTTTCCCGGGTTCGATTCTCCGCCCAGGAGAAGTTATTTTTATGAAATTTCTAATAGTAATTAAATGTAAATAATATATGAGAAAGTTTGTCTGAGTTGTCCCGGACCGATTTTTTTCTTTCAGTTCCCTAGTCAACTTCAACTTGTCGCCTTCGCCCTTCGCCACTCGTTTCGTAAATAAAAATATCTTAGTATTATTATTATTATAAATGTTTGAATATTATTTCTACTTTTCATCTTCAGTGAAGAGTCGAACTATATAATAAAGAAACTGGTCTTTTGTGAAACGAACCTGCACTAGACTTTGAAAGACGTGAAGTATAAAAGGAAACTGTTTCTTTGGAAACGTTCCAAAAATAACTAGTTCCTGGAAGTAGTTACAGGTTTGGAACGAAACGACGTAACTCGTTCCACTCATGGAACGGTTTTTCCCATCCCTACGCATCAGCTCTCTAGACTCTAGAGAGCTGATCTTAAACCGATAAAAAGACATATCTTTGAACAACGGATCTCGCCAACACCGAATCTAAACAGTGGCCATCGATATGGCCCCGTGTAGGGGAGGTTAAGAGAAGAAAAATAAGTACAAGTAAAGAAGTACAGATTTAGAAAAAATAAACCGATATTTAGTACAAAAGTGTAGACAAACCTGGTTGTCATACATCAATTAATTTATTTATTTGTTTACTTGTTCTTTTTCGCTGTCATTAAATGTTTACCTCTTAATAATAAATTGGTAAGGCGTGAAGTCTCACGTAAAAAGGGTTTCGTTGGTATTGTGAAACAAAATTAGAATAGAATAGAATAGAATAGAATAAGGGTTTATTGTTTTAAACTTATGTTTGTACAATAGAGTGAAACAAAATTAGTAAGGGGGGGGGCACAAAAAATTACGATGTTTTTTGACAAAATGGCGCCGAAAATTAAACGCTAACCCTAAGTGGTATATATATTTGTAATCTACTCTTCAATACCTTTCATTTGATACCCCACTCAAAATTTAGTAAGAATATTTTTTTCGCGCGACGTGAATTATCCACCATTTTGAATTTGAACAGCTGATT
>KZ651105.1:572551-589286 GCA_001010745.2 Gerris buenoi
AAAAAAAAAAAAAAAAAAAAAAAAAAAAAAAAAAAAAAAAAAAAAAAAAAAAAAAAAAATCAATTCGCCGTGACTTCCTCTCAAGAATATAATTCAAAATTGAATATAAAAACCGCATGGTTTTTTGTTTTTTTGGTTATTTATATTTAATAATTATTTTTTTATTTATAGTACGGGACTAAAAGAAAAAAATATAATAAAAAATAAAAAATAGAATCCGCTTTTCTTCCAGTCTAAACAAAAGGCTCATAAATCATTGTCATCCGAGGAGATTTATTTTTTGTGAGGGTTGACATAAGCTTATATTGGAGTCTAGAGTCGGTCCGGGGGAGGGGGAGGGGGAGTTCAACCCCGGAATTTCAGATTAAAAAAAAAATCTAATTCGAATTTGGAATTTGTCGTGTCACTCCGCCCCTTCTCTTTTGCCGGACAAAGTTAGCTCACAAAAAAAACTTTTTTAATCAATTTTTATAAAATATTTTGTTTAATTTTTACCCCCTCTGCTACTTCTCTCTGTGAACTTGGTTGTAGGAATGGGTTTGCATGAGTTATTGTGATTGCTTCGTTTTCGGTTTTGATGTATGGAAGTGTGGTTCTATTGCGACAGACCTATTTTCCAGAGGGAGATTTGAAGGGGGGGGGGGCTCGCTCGAAAATTGGGGGATTTGAAGCTACCCCCCCTGACACCGGATCCTATTTGAAGGGGTCCCATGGCCCTTTTCTGCCGTGGTAAGAGGGGCCCCGTTCTAACGTAGAGCTTTTCTTACGGGTGTTGAAGGGTGCGGCCATGGCCAAAATTCTCATTTTCAGCTCGGTCTCTCCTTTCATGAATATCAGCGTCCTCTATTTATTTTTTTTTCTTACTCTTTTTATTATTTCCATTGTAAACTTTTTTTTTAAGAATAGAAATCAAATAAAGAAAAAAGTTTATTTGTATTTTATCACGATATTTATTTATTTTTATTAGACTTAACTTCATCGTACTTCATTTTACTAAACTTACAAATAAGTACATTTATATTTATCTTAATCTAAAGCAAGTATTTATTATTAGTAATTTTAACTATTTAGGTAAGTATACTGAGAGCTGGCGTGCCCGTGTAGATTTAATTACTTATCACGTCTGCCCGACCGTCAATGAATTAAAATACGTGTGGTGTCGCGGGACATCCGATAAGGACTGGGGATCCTGTAAGGAACGAAGTTCCTTACAGTTTTCATTAAATATAAATTATAAAATCACACAGCTAAGTACGTATACATGGCTAACTACTTACACATGGCGGAGTTAGAAAAGAGATAATTAAAAGTAACAAACTGTTTGACCTTGCAGAGTTAAGAGAAAATAATTATTTTCTATATTTTCAAAACCTAAGTGACATTTGACATATAAAAAAAATAAACATAACAAGTCAAGTAACATAGTTTTATAATAACATTTTTCCCATCTTTTTGAAGCTTACGAGGGGGTTGCGCGTGAACGCTTGGACGGAAATCCAACGAGAGAGAGAGAGAGAGAGAGAGAGAGAGAGAGAGAGAGAGAATGATTAGTGGTAGTAGGGAAAGTCTGAAAGTAGACCGCAAATGTTTGATTCTAAATATTTGTAGTTTAATTTAATTTATTACTAAGAAACTATTTTTAATTCTATTATACTTTATTTCTTTAACGACGTTTATTTAATTTATTAGTTAAATTCCGAGGAAGGAAAACATGGGGAATATATTCTCAAAATTAAATATTTTCCCTTTTTCCGCAATGTGGATATTATGCATTGTATAATTTGTCTATCGGTTTGTTACCTTCTAATTCCTATTTAAATTTATTCTTCTCATTTTGAATATTACGCAAATTCATTTAGTCTACAAAACTCTCTTTTTTACCCAAAAACTTTTTAGAGAAAAACTTTCTCTGACTTCTGTCAAAAGTTTTATTTTATTATTTATTTTCTAGAGGAACAAAAAAAAAAAAAAAATCAATTCGCCGTGACTTCCTCTCAAGAATATAATTCAAAATTGAATATAAAAACCGCATGGTTTTTTGTTTTTTTGGTTATTTATATTTAATAATTATTTTTTTATTTATAGTACGGGACTAAAAGAAAAAAATATAATAAAAAATAAAAAATAGAATCCGCTTTTCTTCCANCAAGTCAAGTAACATAGTTTTATAATAACATTTTTCCCATCTTTTTGAAGCTTACGAGGGGGTTGCGCGTGAACGCTTGGACGGAAATCCAACGAACTCAGCCTGGGCATTGGTAAAATGAACATGTGTACCAAATTTCAACTAACTCGGTGATCTTTTACTCACGTTATCGTCATCGGTAGATTTCGTGACGGATTTTGCGTGACAGTGATTTCATGGCTGTGATTTTGGAAGTTTTTTTCGGATTTACTTCCGGGCTCCAGAACGTGCCATAAGGAACTTCGTTCCAAAAAGTGGCACAAAGTCGTAGGTTCGATCCCTCAGTTTAATGTTCTAATTTATATGGCTCACTAATGATCATACCATACTCTCTTCTTTGGTACACTTGAACACACTATTGGAACCAATTTTATATTTTTATTGTTGTTATTTTCCACTGGCAATTCAATTTGTTTTGTTCAATTATATTGAAAGAGTGCCGTTCAATAACATGAAACAATAAAATTGAACCGCATAAACGAATCTTTAGTAACAATTTTATACATGTATTGTTACTGAGAGTATGTTCTATAGAGTACATAATAAGTTAGGTACTTAGAGGGAAGGATTGGCAATTCTCATTGATTAGATCCATGCCTTATCAAAGTCACGCAGGTTGAGAGCCAGCGTGACCGTGTGGGTTAAACCACCTCTGTTCGGCCATCACTGAATCATGAGCGGAACGAGATGGGGTTCGATTCCTCGCCGTGATACTCTGATTTATATGGCTCACTATTGATCACATCATTCTCGCTTCGGCGGTACAATGTACAGTACATATTGTATGATGTGTGAAGTAGCTGGAACTCTCCACCATGGGGCGTAAAAAAGGCCTAAGTGATGGCCTAATTGCAAGGTTCGAACAAGTGGTTCGTCCTACCCGTTCTAGTAGGAAGTACTAGACTACTATTACTATTAGCAAAACAACCAACCAAAAATGTGCAAGTCAGATGTCTAAGACAATTATTAAGTAGACCATTAAGTATGTTGTTATATTCTTGCTGATAGAATGCTGTTATCAATGTTTTTCCGTTCTTATTCAAATATATTGTATATGTTGATAATATATACATAGATAAAGGCATACAAGTTATTGACTTTGTTTTTGCAGGCGGAAATTTCCGATCAAAAGTTAATCAAAGTTTATTATTAAGCTGATAATTTAATATGAGAGGATTGTTGGACATGCAGGTTTATAACTGGAGTTGAGTACTTGTTATAAAGTTAAACATGAGTATTTGTCGGAAAATTGTCGGGTTCGACTGGTCGGTTTACGTCTGTTTGAATGTGTCTTTGTCGGAATTCCGCATTTCCATCGGTTTATCACGGTATCTCGTGTCGATACTTGACAAAAACCCCTTGGAATCCACAGCTCCATGCCTTTTCAAACATTCTGGTTTCTCCTCCCTCTCTCCGCAAATACGTGATCTGATTTGCAAATATATTACATGATTTTCAAAACCTTATTCGATAACCTACATCCTCTTCTCTTGCACGTGGTGTTCGGAAATACCCGACAGCCCTCTTGGAATTATCATTCGGTAGTAATTGAATACCAGTCTACCTTACCTTCCACCCCCGAAAATTACACGTATACACCTGTATTATGTAGTTATCGGAAGGGTGTTTCTGTAATCGCTCGATTTTACATCCAAGGCGAATTTCGGAATTAATACAAACCTTTGAAACTATAAAAGGAGATATCTGCGTTTACACGCGTTACTTGTTGGAATGTTACGGCAAATTGGCAACATAAGGCTGTTTCCGGTGGGTTTTTTCCACTGTAGCGTGGGACTGAGCCTCTAATACCTCTCTCGGTTATAGGATCTGCGGTCTGAAACGATTGTTTCAGACCCTGTTCAATCGGCAGCCCTCGGGTTTTCGCTTGAGTTTGCCTCCGTATTATACTCGATATCAAATCAGGGCCCCTCTTCCACACCGACTGCATTTTGTGGTTTTCTCAGCTTCTCTCGTATAATATCCCCCTCCCCTCGAGCCAGTGTTGCCAGCATTTTGCCAGTGTTGTATTACAGATAGAAACAATTTTCACCAGCAAATCCCTTCGTTTATTGAATCCGGACCTTCTTCTCACCCTCCGACAAAGCAAAATGTAAGAAATATTTATGTAACTGACAGAGAATGCAACAAGTATTTATAAATTCTTTTGTTTAAATAAAATAGAAAGAAATTTTATATACACATATATTCAAACATTTCTAAACTTATCAATTTGAAATTTTCATTAACTTTTTAGACTCTTTTACTCCCTCATATCAACCAATCTTATTTTTTATTATTTTTTTTTTTAAATATATATTATATAATGATAATTTATATACAATAACTTTTATATGCAAATCAGCATTTTGCTGATGTACCTTTATAGAGTAGTTTACAGAATGCTTGTTCTAAAATATAATATGTCATTAGAATTAAGATAACTTTTTTAACCCCAGACATTGCTTACTTTGATTGCAGGTTTAGTTCTGACCCTAGAAAATTACATTGTAGGACCATAAAGAGAATATTTTAATACCTAAAACGAACAGTCCATTTGAGACTAGAGTATAGAAGACCAAATTAAGAAAGTTTTTTGTACGACTGTTCTAACTGGTTCTACTTTTAAACCAGTCAGATGTGAAACCTACAACACGATATGTCATCATATTCAGTGGTGGAACGATTTCGTAGAATTAAAGGAAACGACAGACGGTCGCTGCCTCTACCACGGAAGCAACACTAGCTGCATCTACCATGGAAGCAACATTAGCTGCCTCTACCACGGAAGCAACACTAGCTGCCTCTACCACGGAAGCAACACTAGCTGCCTCTACCACAGAAGCTGAGTACATATTATGGCTTTATTCGTGGCTATCCAATAGGCTATTTGGCTTACAGGCCTGTTTAACGTTTTATTTTCCGTAAAGCGCCTGAGACCATTGTTATTTACTGTGGCAATAAAGGAGCAGTTAATCTCACAAAAAAAATTGGATATAAAACAATATAAACATGGTATATCCATAAAGCATCACTTCGTCCGTGCCCGAAGAAATTAATAGAGGTCCACCAAGTAAAGCATTACTAATGTCACCCATTAAGTGGGGAAGTTGCACTTAATTGCGTGAAATTGTATTAGGTCAATTTTCAATATTTTTTCTTGATTAAGATTTTTGTACATATGATTTAATTATTAGCGTCTATCTTTGATGTATATCTTCAGTAGATATTGTACTTCCGAGGATTATATATTTTTTTTACTACGTTTTTATTAGCTTGCTTTCTTGTTTGTTTGTTTGTCCAGTACAAATCTTGCAAACGATTTTTAACTTACTTCCCAAGTAGTTACTTCCCATTTGAAACTTTTATAATAGCTCAGAACACGACGACAATACATTATTTTAATACATTTACCCATCTTTCAGCAAAATATAATTAGTTTTCAGCAAATTTTGCTGGGTTATTTATTTATTTATAAGTTATTTTATTTGTTTTGACATGACCCATATTTACGATATTCATATTGAAGAGTTTCATTTCAATTTTCATTTTGACGGCTATAAATTTATGATTTATCACAGTAAATTTAAGAATGTAGTATATAACATGTTATTTTTTACCTTGTAATATTTTGGTCTACTTCTTAGTTATATATTGAGTTAATTAGTTTTCTTCTAAATTTAGTAATTTAACTTTTGTTTTCTCTTCATTCATTAAGAAGTACTATTTTCTTTACTTCTTCAATAAGCTAAGAAATAATTTCTTCTGCATCCTTTATTGACTTTCCTACTATGACAACATTGACTGCAAAATTTTAGCTGGTTAAAATGGAGTTTGCTTATTGTCAGTCTTCAAAGTGTAGAAAAAAATCATTGAAGACAAAGTACAAGTTGAAGTTGGTCTGTCTAACTTTCTATTTCTTATTATAGTCTGATTTCTTTTTTTGTTTTGTTTCTTTTTCAGTTGTATTAGGACTTTCTTACTTCTCTCTCTTCTTTTGTGATATCCTAAAACAAAATTATATTAGTGTCTTTGAGGTTACTCCTTGCACTCATTACTTCCAATGTCTTTCTATAAGATGTTAACCCTATTATTATTATTCAGTCTTTTTGTTCTTTTTAAATAGTTTTTGAAAAAAATCTATTTCTTATAAGCTGGTTTTAGTTTTCATTATAGAATTCTCATTACTTTCATGTTCCCTTTGTTTTACATTTTCAATCTTACCAGTCTCCATTTTTTCAATAATTTATTATTTTTCATCCTTATCCTTTCTTTTCATAGTTTTGAAGAATTATTTTCTTTAATTCAACATCTCTGTATATAAATAGCTTAATTAAAATCTATAATCGGACATAGATTATAAAATTTAGGTATTAGTTATTGAATTTTGCATTAATATTTTCGGAGAAAGCTTTATTCTCTTTTGGCTTCCGAGTTTAACATTAAGTAACGGAAGCTATGGTGATCGTTTTGAAAAGCGAAAAAATGTTGATGTCTTCGATTTCAAAAATTCCAAGACAGATATCGATTTCAGACATCAGGGAACATATTAAATTCCGTGTCTCTGTCTCGGTCTGTCTGTCATTCAATTCTTGCGAACCTACTTTAAAATTATTCGTCCAATTTTATTGGAATATAGATGGTAGGATATAATTAACCTTTTTTTGGCCCTATAACATTTTCTCTTCCACACGCTGACACTTACTTGACTTAAGTCCTGTAAATTCCTTAGGTGGAACATAGGGCCGCAACAAGATTCTTCCACGACTCCCTGTCCCGGGCAACCTACTTGGTTCCACGTCCTGCCAACCGCTCGCGCCTCTCTTTCTATGGTCCTTTTTCCATGTTTCTCTGGGCCTCCCAGGTCTACGAGATCCCTGAGGGTTCCAATCTAGGACCTGTTTTGCTATGCAGTTGTCAACTCTCCTAAGAGTGTGGCCTACCCAGCGCCACTTCCTTTCCTTTATTTCAAGGCTGACCGGTTGCTGTCCGGTTATCCTCCACAGTTCTTGGTTGGATATCTTCTCTGGCCACCATATCCTGAGGATATTCCGAAGGCAACGATTCATGAAGACCTGGAGTTTCCTTGTTATGACCCCTGTTACCTTCCAGGACTCACAACCGTATAACAGGACAGCTTTTACATTGGAACTGAAAATTTGTAGCTTGGTTATGTTCCATATTTGGGAAGAGCGCCATATGGGCCATAGCTGAGAGAATGCTGCTTGAGCTTTGCGGATCCTTGACACGCTGACAATCATGTATTTATTCGAACCTATATCATAACCTATATCGAACCTATATCTTATCAAAATTACTTATCTGGTTTTTATGAAATTTGATTGGTTTGTTAAAAGTAGCCCGAAGATAGTACCACACATTTTCAACCGTTTAAAGTGCGCTTCAAATATTGCTAAATTGATGCTTTATTTCATGGTTTATCAAAACAATTGTGACAGTTTCTAACAATTATTAAAAAAGTGACAACTGTATAGTTTTTTATAAGATGGCCAGTGTGCCAAATTTTTACGCCAGATATCAGACAATCATGCAAACTTTTCAAAGCACAGGTCTCTGAAATGAAGAACTCACAACGCTCGTTCAGTTTTGTTCTTTAAGATGAAAATCTAATTTATTTAGAGGAAGTTTAGTAATAAATAATTCAAACTTCTTAATGAGATTTGTTAGGTTAGATCATTCAAGAAATACTACAGAACAATATAATATACCATCTTCAGTAATTTCAGTCTGTGCATACAGCTATAAAGGCTTCGATTCACCTTGTGTATTTTATATTTATTTTTGTAATTCAATTTTTAAGTTTTTGGTAGTTTTCATACTAAGGAAAGTTTAAATATTAATTTAAATCAAATTATAATCACTGGGAGACAGACCAGATTATTTTTGTTTGTAACGTTTAAGGATGATGTAATTTTATGATTTAATTATTACCTTGATTTTCTTGCAAAGTTAACTTTGTCAGCTACGTGCCTTTACATGGTAAATCTACGAATACGAATTGATGTACAATTAATACGAACTTAAATTACTAATCAATTACTAGAAGTGAATAACTAATATATTACGACCTGATTTTTAAACTTAAAGAAATTAGGTTATAAAATTTCTTAGACTAATTACACTCTTAATAAAACAAGTAATAAACTTAAAACTAATTTACTCTACATCCATCCACATAAAATAATCTTCTACCGTGAAATTCCATTAGACTCAAAGAAAATTCCATTATCAAGTTATAACTAAGCTCAAATAATTCCCCCCCCCCTCCTTCTCTCCTCCAACGCCAAACTTACAACCATTTTAAATTTAATCAAAAAACTTTTAATTATAAGTTACTTGTGAAAAACCCAATTCTGATTTAATTTTTCTTTCTTTTTTTAACCATTACTCGCGATACATTTTCTTCTTATAATCTTTATATTCTTTTAACTTTTTTTTTTTTTTTTTTTTAAATTGAAGCGAGTTTTCTTCATTTAAA
Organism: Gerris buenoi; assembly: GCA_001010745.2. Classification (NCBI taxonomy): domain Eukaryota; kingdom Metazoa; phylum Arthropoda; class Insecta; order Hemiptera; family Gerridae; genus Gerris; species Gerris buenoi. The sequence goes on from KZ651105.1 coordinate 581,233, forward strand.
CAAACTATTCATCCTGCCTGTGTCTAGGGATCGTGTGATGATAACTCGAGTTAAAGTGGACTAATTTTGGAACAATTTGATACAAATGTTACCAATGCTCAGAACGACGTAATTTGTTGGACAACGTAATCCGCCTGAGCTTTCACGTACAAACATTTTAAAATGCAATTTTAGTACGGCGGAAAAAAACACTCTTTTTATAATATACTGTGTGGTTAAGTTGTTTTTAGGGTTTTGTAGATACTTCTCAAAACCCTTTTGCCGAGGGTGATGTGTCCGTCTGTCCGTCGCTCTTTGGTTCATAGGGCCCGAACCGTTTAAGCTAAAAAGCTGAAATTTGAAACACTGGCGTAACTCTGTAACATATAGTTTTATTAACCCTGCTCAGTTCGGGTGTGGGTGGGTTCAAAAGTAAAATGTTCAGAGGAGAGGTAGGTTAACAGAAAAAAATGGTACAAGAAGAGTTTTAGTGGGCATAAAACTTTACTTCAAATAAATTAAAATCTTCCTAGTTGAAAAGAACTTAAAACCTTCCTAGTTGAAAAAAAATATAACGTCCTTAAAATACAAAAAAAGAAAAATTGAATAGGTAGATAGACCTAGCGAGTTTATATGAAATAAGAATAAATAATCATAAGCCGCAATTATGAAAAAAAAACTATAGGAGGAAATAGCTTGAGATATAGGAATTTAAAAAGATAGAATAAAATAGAGATAGATACAATTATAGAGATAGGATTAGATATATGAAATATAATAATAAAAGATAATCTACTTGAGACACTAATCAGAGTAGAGATATTCGTTAGAGAGTCAGAGAGTCAGCCACAGCGTGGTTGGTGCACGACCATCTATGTGGGGAAGGGGGAGACTTCGTAGGTGGTTAAAAAGTGCAGTGCAGTCGGTAGCCCCTTGCCGTAGGTGGTTAAGAGGTGCAGTGAGTGGCCAAGAGGTGGAGTAGGTGGCCCTTTGCCGTAGATGATGACTCCAAGAATCAGGGACGCGGTACCTGGTGTGTGGGCAGGTTGAGAAATGGCGACAATCGGACAATATCCCGAATAGATGGTTATGATTTTCACGTCCGATTGCCCTAGTCACTCAGATATCCGGCGGGAATCCGGGAAGAAAACCCGATTTGCTTCGGTCAGCTATGGTGACAAAAACGATGACGCTGTTCTCCCGACGCCTAGACCAAAGCTCGCAAATCCGCCATTGCTATACCCAAGCTTCGGATGATCCGGTTTAACCTCACACACACCTTATCCACATGTCACACTACTACGCACTGACTCCTACTCCGTTACTACGCACACGCACCCAATCCCCTCTTCCTACACGGCTTGCCCTCTTGCCCAATCAAATGCACCGTAATCCCGGGAATCCACGGAATTGTCCGACAGCGTTGCCTCGGCTCACCACAGACCGTCCCACAACGCGAACCCAACAATTCCAATCACAAATAACGATATAGACTTATCGTTATAACTCTCGGGCCCAAACACAGAAAAAATTCACAAAAGTTAAAAATTAAATATGCGCATGCGCAATTAAAAAAAATGTGGTAAACTCAAAAAATTTACATTTTTTTCTAATTTTTGAGTGGGGTATCAAATGAAAGCTGCTGAAAAGTAAGTTACAAATATATGAATACTTTTTTAAATGTTGCTTTCCTTATTGGTCAAATAAATCAAAATGGCTGATCCTAATATTTTGAAATAATTCATGCTAGTACCCTATAGTGGGGTGATAAAAATTCCGGGAGTGCATCCCAAATTTTTAAAAATTGGCAATTTTAAGCGCGAAAATTTAAAATGCACCCAAAATTTTATTTTTTTAAAATTTTGAGTTGGGTATCAAATTAAAGCTCCTGAATAGTAGGTAACAAATATATAAATACTTTATTAAATTTTGCATTCCTTATTAGGCAAATAAATCAAAATATACCCAAAAAATATGCCCCCCCCCCTCAACCACTATAGTTCAGCTGGTGCTAAAATTTCGAAGTAATTCATGCTAATACCTTATTGTGGCGCGATGAAAATTCCGGGAGTTCATCCTAAATTTTTAAAAATTGCCTATTTTAGTCGCGAAAAAGTGAAGTGCGCCCAAAATTTTATTTTTTTTAAAGTTTGAGTTGGGTATCAAATGAAAGCTTTCTGAAGAGTAGGACACAAATATATATGTATGCTTTTTTAAATTTTGCATTCCTTATTGGTTTATTATTGATAAAAATTATTGTGACCCCCCGGGGGATCGAACCCGGGACTCTTGAGATCGAAGGCAAGAAATCATAATTTACATAATGGGTATGCTTACTCATCTACAAAACCCTAAAAAGTACTTGGACTAAGTACTTCCCTGTGATTTTTTCTTTATTAAATTATAGATGATTTTTTATTAAAAAAAAATACATAATAGTGACGAACCACAATAAAAATGGTGATGACTATAATAATTTCAATGCTAAACATGATATATTACAATAAGATCTCAATCTAAGGCCTGATGATGACCAGGTATGATAGAAATATAGCCGATTTGAGATGGAGAAATAGAAGTTTTTATTAAACACCCTTGAACGACTTAACCACACAGTATGAAACTTCTTTAGGCGCGGTTGAGTAAATTAAGTTTTGATTCGAGCCTCGTCCAAGTTAAATATATTTTTTTTTTTTATGAGTAACTCAACTGCAAGCTTAAGTCGGCAGTTGACTTACCTGGCAAAAATATTTACTTGTACGAGTCTCGTTCTACCGACCTCTAATTCAGCAGGGATTTATGCTAACCACTGCACCAACGAGGTAGATGATTTTTCAATACACAGAATTGGTATATAACCATGATACAGTAGACTATCTCAAGGGGATTAGGGAAACGGTCTTGTTTTATAGGTGCCCTTTTTGTTGAGGGTCGTTTTATCAAGGTTATTTTGGCTATCAGTCGTTTTATGGAGGTTTAATGGGTGAAGTTTTCAAGCCTAGACTTGTTCAAGGTACCTCAATCCTGTATAGAGTCACGTTGTAGAGGCTGACTTCTCAAAACGACTTGTTATAGAGGTTCTGAGTTATATTGTGAATTGGAAAAATCCGTGTTATTGAGGTTGTTTGGATAATAATAGTCGTCTTATAGAGGTCAATTTAACATTATGTGTTATGGCAATCTCAAGAGGATTTGACAATCGCACTTGTAATTGATGTTCGTGTTATTGAGGGTCGTGTCAGCGAGGTTCTACTGTATTATATAAATTAAAATAATACAATATAAATAAATTTTGTTTTAATTATTCGCTTACATGTTATGAAAATATTTTATTTCCAATTAAATTTCACATAACCATTTCTTTATCCTGAAATAATAAAATTCGTCAACAAATACAAAGAGAACAATGCAACAGTCTAAAAAGATTTGAAACTAGATCATTCAATATGAATAAAAAAAACCTTGCCGAACCCAGAGTCATTTACAGACTAGGTTACATGCATTGCGGGTTTGAATACACAACATAGTATACGCGGAAAGAAATGATACGATGGAGGAACAGGATTGAGGTTAAGAGGTGAAATTATGTGCGGAACAGTTTAAAGTGTGAAAGGGCTGTGAAGGGTTGAAAGCTGTTGAAAGCTGCTTTTCGGGCCAACATGTTAGAGAGGGGAGGATCCCATATAATTACTTTGCTTTAGACAAGTCAAACCACCTGCATGGCTTTACTTCAAGTCTTCACTGCCCTATAGAGACAACTTGCTGCCTGCCCTTTCAGTTACAAACTCCCCATTTTATATAAACTTTATCTTTGTATAAATTGTCCTTTTGAAAAAAGCGGTTTACCTATTTGCGTTGACCCGCACAACCAGAATTTCAAAATGGTGGTTATTTTTAATGGTGTAAAATATGTAAATCTTTGACGGTGATTAATACCTGTAAAATTGACAAAAAGTAAGATGACCTATTACGGGGATCATTACTACTTCAGTAAGTTGTTATTTATGTCAAATTTAAAAGTAATAATGTATTCATATTTTTGAATGTTAATATATTTGAAAAGAAAATTTAAAGCTTAATTCGGGACTAGGTATCGTTAACGACAGAGGAAATGATTCCTAAGTGTAGCTTAGTTGGCTAGAGCTAGGAGGCCCGTGGTTCGAGTCCCGGTGCTGAAGTCTATTTTTCTCTGTCTGTCTCCCTTTGTAAATGGTAATTATAATTTGATTTAAATTAAAATTAAACGTTCCCTAGTATAAATACAGCCAAATACTTGAAAATTGAATTTCTAATTAATTGTACTATGTATAGGTACTAATTGGGTACTTAATAATTACAATCGTTATTTCTCGGTCTAGTTCTACTGTCGTAAATGTTGACTTCTAGACTTGCGGAAAAATTTGAAAGCTTAATTCGGGACTAGGTATCGTTATCAGCAGAGGAAATTATTCTTCAGTGTAGCTTAGTTGGCTAGAGCGTCTGTCCTGGTAATATAGGAAGTTCGTGTTTCGAATCCCGGCGCTGAAGTCTACTTTTCTCTATCTTTCTCCCGTTGTAAATAGTAATTATATTTTGATTTAAATTAAAATTCAACCCTTTCGTTTTTTCGAGTATGAATACTCCCAAAAACGAATGTCAAATTTAAAGTAATGATGTGTTAATATTTTAATGCATTATTAAGTTTGTTTGAACAAATCCTTGTAAATTACATTATTTTTTTTAAAAAAAGGGCAAGGTCGTTTCAATACAGAAACGTATAAATTTAAATTAAAAGTATATATATATATTTGAATACATCTTTTTCCAGCAATAAGTTGGTTCTGTTTCTTTATCAAGTCTAAAAGTTTATTTTTCTGGTGCTAGAAACACCTTCTTTATATTCAAGAACTTGTGCCAAACTTCTCGCCGTGGTCTCTCCAAAGCGTAAAAATCTCTTATGGAAATTCGTCTTGGGAAACAACCGATAATGGTAATTTGGATGTCAGACCGGTGTAGTAATGTATTCAGAGTTTTTAAGTGGAATTTATTGCCCGGGAAGGAAGGAAGTACTGTAGTAAGGATTAGAAGTGATTCAGTGCCCCGGCAGAGAATGTTTTTTAGGGCCGAGGGGCCCCAGAGGGGGGGGGGGGTGATGTTTTTTCTGGGGCCACCTCCCCCGGGTAAGTAGGGGACCTCTCCTAGGGAATACTAACAAGACCGTAAAAGCAGACCTACCCCCATTCCACCAATCAATAGCAATAATTTTAATACGTTTATCTCTACCTTCCATGAATACCGTAACCGCTTTTATCTCAAGCTACTTTATGTCTTTATTATATTCCAATTTTTAAATCATTTGTTTGATAAAGACAATAATATTAGTCTAATATTATATTGGCGTAGGGTAGCGTTTAGTGTCTGTAAAAGAAATAAATTAGAGCCGTTTTTGCTTCAAAGCTTACCAAAGGTAACGGAAGCTGTGTGGTCGTTCTGACGAACGAAAATATCTTTTATCTACGATTGATACGTAATATAAACATTACATCTCTGTTTAGATTCGTAGAAAGTGATTCTTTACACACCTGTATTAATTGCGCATGCGTGTCTCATAGTTTTTAACAATTCCTCTTTTTTTCCACTCTAGTGACGTAAAGAAGAAGAATTCCTCTTTTCTTCTATTCTAGTGACGAAAAGAAGAAAAATTCTTCAACTTTACACACGAAGCGAGTTTGTTTACATTTTACATAACTAATTTGATGTTTATTTAATAAAAGTAACTGTTTGTATCGAGTTTTTTTTTTTGAAAATCAATGAGTGATTTAAGTTATTATGAAGAATACGAGGAGAATAATACGCCTTTCGAAATAATTAATGCGGCACAAAATACAACTAACGAATTGATGTCAACTTTATCAAAAGAGAAATACTGAAATACGAGCTTACATACAGGAATTTTATTATTTTGTTCTGCATTTATTATTAAAATTTAACAATCGTAGATAAAGCACGGTACGCAACTCGTGCGAAAACGGCATTTTGCATTGCTCGTGTGGTTTTTACTACCCTCGCTATCGCTCGTGTGGTATTTACTACCCTCGCTATCGCTCGTGTGGTTTTTACTACCCTCGCTATCGCTCGGGTGTAAACTCCAATCTCGCATGCAAAATGCTACTTTCCACACTCGACGCGTAATGTATTATTAGGTCTCTAATTTCAAAAATTCCAAGACAGAAATCTGTTTCAAAAATTAGTAAAAGGTTCCTTGTCTATCTGTCTTTTTGTCGCTCTATTTTTGCAAGATGTCTTAAAAACTCCTTATCCAATATTATTGAAATTTGGATCGTAGGTCATAATTAGCTCATTTTTCGTTTTTTCCCATATATTTTTCAGCTTTCTGCACCCATTTGTTTCTCTTTACATGCGCACAAACATACATTTATTTTGTACACTTATATCATCAAAAGCACTTATCTGATATTTATGAATTTTGAATGGTGTGTCGAAAGTAGCGCCAGATTAATTTCGTACGTATGCGCTCCTTAAATTTTGCTAAATTGGCATTTTGTTAATATCTATCTATATTATTAAAAAAAATATATATATATATTATTAAAAAGTTTTGTAAACAAACAATTTCAAAGAGAGAGAGAGAGTGATATATAACTGTTTGATAAGAGCGCGATAGAGATAAGTGGGAGGTTCTCCGGTGGAGAAAGGGGAGGTTCTCATAGTAAATTCCGCTCAAGAATGACACGGGGAACTGTCATTCCCGAGACAATAAACAAAACACGGGCGATGTAATAAAGAAAGCGCATTGTTTGTTTACATGCCTTAATCAAAAAGTGACAGCTTTCAATATACAACAAATCAAAACTATTTTGAAAGTAATTAAATCTATATAAAGATTAACAAATCAACAAAAAAAACCTTTACTTTTATCGGTGGTAAATCATAAATGTTATCTTAATAATTATAACGTAATTGAATTGGAGTTTTAAAAGCATATTAAGTTTTAAGTATACGAAATAGGACGCAAGGAAGCTATTTGCCACACTAATTGACAGAGTATTCTTTCAAATAAAAATATTTAAGTTAAAAAGAGTAATGAGTATTTTTAAGAGCACGTGTGGGTAATGGGAAATGTTTGATGATATCATTAAATCTTGTGATTAACATATAAAAACTTTCCCGTTTCCATTGCCAAGCTGAAGGCTTCAGACAGCATCCAATGTGTACGGCCTAATCTCGAGGGTAGTTTGCTGGGATGTGTGTGCTTTCCTCATCATGTGTGCTTTCCTCATCATGTGTGCTTTCCTCATCATGTGTGCTTTCCTCATCATGTGTGCTTTCCTCATCATGTGCGCTTCCCTCACATCTAACTTATATTGAGAGCATTAGGATCTGCTGTCAGAGTCCTTGATTCAATTCCTGACTTCTCTTTCAAAATAAAAAAGTTACACAAAACTGAAATTACCTTTATCTTAATGTTAATGTGAAAAGTTTAACACGCTTACGCATAACAGTGCTGAAAGAAAATGTAAAATAATTAAAAATATTAAAAAAGGGTTGCACGTATTCTTAATGTGAAATTTACGCCAGAAAGTTGATTCCGTTGAATCGTACATTTAAATCCAGTTTTATGTTTTCACCAAATAATTTGAAATAAGATGAAAAATCAGATATAATCGTGCCATTAGATGTGATCATTATCCTGCAATAGTACCTATTAATAATTCTAATTTCGTGTCATTTATGTTTCTCTACAGTGACCCAATTATTTTTATTCTACCAATCACTTTAACGCAATTAAGACTTCCAATGTGTCACTCATCCGACAAGAAAGCGTAATAACAATAAAAATCACAGAGAAGTACTTGAGTCCAAGCACTTTTTAGGGTTTTGTAGATGAGTAAGCATACCCATTATGTAATTATGATTTCTTGTCTTCGATCTCAAGAGTCCCGGGTTTGATTCCCCGGGGGGTCACAATGTTTTTTATCAGTAATAAACCAATAAGGAATGCAAACTTTAAAAAAGCAAATATATATTTGTGTCCTACTCTTCAGCAGCTTTCATTTGATACCCAACTCAAAATT
>KZ651105.1:593772-613856 GCA_001010745.2 Gerris buenoi
TTAAGAGGTAAAATAAATATATATACAAGTAAGGCGCGCTTCACGTAAGTAAGTGAGACGATAATCACCAGTTTCTTTGCGACTTCTTTACGACTAGTTAAAATTATCAGGTGTTCTTACTACACTTTAAGACCTTTAAATTGATGTTTAACATGCCATAGCAACTAAAAACTTTTTTTTTTTAGTCATCCGCCATATTGGCCTATTAGGGTCACCATCTTGAAATATTACGAGTAGAAACTCCAAAACGTGTCCAGTTGTCTCAAATGCCGAGATGCACCTGTGTGCCAAATTTTATGTTTCTAGCTATAGTAGTTTATGAATTGAAACAAGCCAAAGGACAGACGACACAAACGGACAGAGAGACGGACAGACAGACAGACAGAATGACGGCTAAGGTAAATGACAGAATAAGGTTTCTTTTAGTATTATGTACAGAAACCTAATATGAATGTTTCGTTCAATCTTAGATTAGATACCAGTTCCAGGTAACCAAATTTACATGGATTTATTAATGAAAAACCAATTGTAATTTTTTCCGATAGATCATTTTTAATTTTTTTGAGTCTTTTCGATTGAGAAAATATTATAATAGTGCCATTTGAATTTTATATTAAAATAGTACTTATTTATATTTACATTAATTACTTTGAAATTATAATTAAATTTTACAGTTTTTATTATTTAGTTCTACAGTGTAAAATTAATAATTGTTTCATGCATTAATTCATTCGGGAGTTTTGCTTGTTATAAATACGTGTTTTGTATTTTGTTGTTATAGATTCAGTTTGCTAATCACACTAATTGTTATTATTCCTAGATCTTATTGTACAAAGATTCTTATTATAAATAAACAATTTGTTTTATTTAATATGATATCTTATAGTTAATAAGTATAATACGATTTTTTAGCTGTTTTAATTTTCTGCCGCATGTAGTTATAAATAGCAGGCAGCAGGCAGCAAAGGAAACATTTCTGCCTCATGATATTCACTGCCTTTGTGTATATTACATTCCTCGGATTCACCTTGGAGGCTAATGTTATCTGTTGTCAGTAAAATTCCATTTTGCTGCCTATAGCTAGTAGTACTAGTACTAGACAGGTAGGACGAACCACTTGTTGGAACCTTGCAATTAGGCCATCTTTTAGGCCCATTTTACTAGCCTCGTGGTAGAGAGTTGCAGCCACTTCACACATCATACCTCAGTACATTGTACCACCGAAGCGAGTATGATGTGATCAATAGTGCGCCGTATAAATCAGAGCATCCGACGAGGAATCGAACCCCATCTCGTACCTCTTATGATTCAGTGATGGCCAAGCAGACGTGGTAAGTAATTTAACCCACACGATCACGCTGGCTCCCCTGCCTATATCTAAATAAATAACTATTATAATATGGTAAAAATATGATAATCTATAAGAATAAATAAGTTCTTACACCAATCCGTCCATTCACCTTTCCCCATTTTGTTGATTACTGTTTTCAATTATATATTTGCATATGGTATAGGGTGTATATTCATAATTATACTAAGTGTTTCCGTCAAAAATGTTACGATACCACTAAAGCTTCGACGTCTACTATGTTTTCTTCTTAGTCAAAGTTATTTAGGAAAGCCCTAATTGTGCCAGCTACTTGCATAATTTCATTTTCCAGCCCTTGCTTTTGACCCTTGTTATCTGTGTCTATAAGGGTCTCTTTTATTTTTTCTAAAGATTTGGAAATGTTACACTTTTTTAAAAAAAAAGTTTTATAATCTATTTCTGTACTTGATTCTTCTCCTCTATACTGCTCGAGGTAGTTTTTTCTCCTCATAGTAGCTTAACGAAGGCTATTAATTTGTCGTCTTAAAAATTTGATGAAGTTTTAACAAGTTTTCTTGGAGTGTTTTGCAAAGTTTCTTTTTTTATGTTTCTCTATTGGTACAGCTGTTAAATTATTTATAAGAGGTAGTTGGTTATGAACCTTTTTGAGTTATACGTTTGAAATGTTCTTTTTTCCCCTATATTTGGACTTATATTATACATATCAGTTAAAGCATTGCAGATTGAATTTCATTGATAATCTCTTCTATAATCAGAATTTCATTCTGTCTCATTATTATATTTTACTCTTTAAATAAACTTTGAATTTATCTTTAATTAAAATATGAAGAATTAGTGGAGGTCGTAATTAAATATAGAAAGAAAAAGTCACTCCACGTGAAATATGATTATTATTTTCAAAGCAGCTTTAAGCCACTATAGGGTCATCATCAGTGCCGCAAAAGTGAAGGAAGTTAAATAAAAAGATAAAACATGGCAGAAAGGTGAGTCATGTAGTCATTTCAAACCAGCAACTGGTACAAGACTTGTCTTGACGTACAATTATGTCTTGTACCAGTTGCTGGTTTGACATGACTCACCGTTCTCCCATGTTTTATCTTTTTATTTAACTTTATTCGCTTTTGCGACACTGATGATGGGCCTGTAGTGGCTGAAAGCTGTTTTGAAAATAATACACTTTTTCACGGGGAGTGACTTTTTCTTTACATATTTGATATCTCTACGTTGATAAAGTATATTAAGCATTTATTTTAGTGCGGCTTGATACTGTACTTTGTATAAGTTATAATCAGACTACGTTTTTCTACCTAAAATGGTTTATCACCTAATAATGCAAATATTAGTGTCATCAGTTTAAGTAATAAGTATTAATAAGTAAAGTTCCGTCGAGTGATGTTTACATGCTTTGAACTTGCGATATTTAAGTTGATGAAGTATATTAAGCTTTTATTTTAGAGTAGCTTGATATTATACGCTGTAAAGATAAGCAGACAGTGTTTTTCCCTTCGATTATCACCTGATTAATTCAAATATTTGTTTTATCATTATAATTTATAAGTATTAATAAATAAAGTTTTGGACGAGTGATGTTAACATGGCGTCAGGCTTATTTATCAAATTCAAATTACACTGTACCATTTAAAATTCGCTTTAGTAAAACGTCTTTGAAAAGATAAGTTTAACGTCTGAAAATCGAGCATTTGATTTTGTTTTCCGAAGACTAATTTCACCTTTAGTTATTTTCACTCACGTGTTTGACAGTCTTTACATGTCATTTTGAAACTTTTCACCTGCTGTTATAAGTGTGAAAACTTTTTCCGTAATTCTGAAAGGATTAACAACTTTTTGAAACCTTTATTTATTTTTATCAAAGAAGCATTGCAAATTGAATTTTCTTATCTTGAAGGAAACGTTATCACTAGCTCGTATTGATGTGACGGTGTTTTGATTAAGGATTCTGTGCAAGTTGAAGGCTTTCATCTTCTTTCTTAACACTTTTTTATTTTTGTATAAAGGTTGGATTAGAAAATTGTTGAAGAAGTGCTCGCTTCTTCCTATAGGCAGCGCCAGCGTTTGAATGTTTGAAGCTGCTGAAAAGGTTCATCAGATTCATTGAAAGGTTTCAACTGTTTCAATATAAAACTTTTTTTGTTTTTTGCATTTATTTTTATTTTTTGTTCTTATTTTCTTTTTTTTTTCCTATTCGACGAACGCTTCTTTTTTATTTTTTTTCTTAACTCGCTCTAGGAATTCTTAGGTAGAGAAAAAAGGTCCTTTTTCTCTTAGAGCTCTACCTTTATATGGTTGTGAGGAACTCTAGGCTCAAGACTCTAGGAGCTTTTCCTGCTCCATGAATAATGGACATGGAGTAGGAGATGTATCCACTATTTTCCCCCAAGTAAAACTCACAGGACTTGCCCCCGGTATAAAATCCTTCTCTTAAGAGTGAGAAGTCGAAGCATCTTCAATCTTTTACTTCTTCCCCCTCTACGTTCTCTTTGGTCTCACTAAGAGAAAGAAAAAGAAAAAGAAAAAGAAGCAAACTTGCAATAATGTATGGCTTGCCATCAGTCTCGACTCCTTCACGGACTCCTGAACAATATAACTAAACCCTCACCCCTCCCCTTGCAGGAAAACTTTTAGCCCGCAATCAGATGTTAGAAGTAGGTATTATCTCTCTTAGATTCCTCCCCACTCTACCACCTCCTAAATCTCAAATACTAACTCTTCAGACAAACCCCTGACAGGAGAACCTGCCTTGCAACCCTCTTGCATCCTAATTACTATTTTTTCTTTCACTGATTTTATTTTATTTTGTTTTATATAAACGTTTTGTACTTTTTATTCGTATTCCCAATTCGTTTTGAAATTGTTTAAAATCTTATTCTTTTGAACTATACTATTACTTCCACAAGAATAAACTCTTAATATAGTAAATTCACGAGCCATCATGCAATTATAAATACCTTGATGTATCTCAAAATATTTTTTTTTCTTTTCCTTTTTGTGATACAATCTTTTATCCTTTAATTCTAATTTAGTAAAGCTATTCTTACTTTCATTATTATTCTTAATGAGGAGAAAAAAAATCTTTAAATAATTATGTAATTCCTTTGTCATAATTGTAAAACTTAAAAAAAATAGATTTTATTAGTTTATACTGTACTTACTGAATCTCTCAAATATAATGCAAATACATTTCTAAATATATAAATCTGTGGGCTACTTTCGACAAGCCATCTAAAATTCATAAACATCAGGAGTTAATTTGAAGATGTAGGATGTAGGTGCAAATAAAAGTATGATCTGCGCATTTGGAAGAAAGTCAAATGAGACTAATATTCGGCTATTTATGATCTACTCTTAATATTTTATTAAAATCAGATGATTTAAATTTAAACATCTTTAAGATATCAAATTGGTTCACAACAATTGAGTGACAGACAGATAGATCTACAATCTGTAGTCAGACCCAAACTTTTCCCTGATGTATAATCCCGTTTCCTTCGGTAAACAACAATTGAGTGACAGACAGACAGATCTACAATCTGTAGTCAGACCCAAACTTTTCCCTGATGTATAATCCCGTTTCCTTCGGTAAACAACAATTGAGTGACAGACAGGCAGATCTACAATCTGTAGTCAGACCCAAACTTTTCCCTGATGTATAATCCCGTTTCCTTCGGTAAGCTCGGAAGCAAAATGACAAATATATAGCTATTTTTTTTATTTTTTTTTAAATTATTATTTATGTTTGAAATCTAGCTAATTGTAGGTCTCAGTGGAATAAATAAATTATTTTCAAAACGTTTTAATCCGTATTCGGAAATAAACAAAAATTTGTAGTCGACAGGTAAACTTCATATCTAGTTAGTATTATTGACGCAATAAAAGTAAGGAAAGTTCAATACATGCATAAAGTTTAATTTCGTCAGGATTTATTCTTATAACAGGAAAACTTGTTTCGCTCGTTTTCAGAGGAACTCGTTAAAAATGTTGTTCTTTGTGTAAGAACAACTTAGAGATAACAAAAATGGTTGCCATGTATTGAACACGAAACTAATGTAAAACATTTCCGGGAATGTAATGGATTAAACTCTTTTCAAATCCTCCTATTTTTTTTTATAAACAAGGATAATATACGCAAATAAGTACCATGCATCACCCCCATACTCGAGCCATGTTTTTCAGATCAAACTCTTCTACACTTTTCACAAACTCCCAATTAAAAACTACCAAACATGGTACTTGTAAGTGGAAGAGACTACTAAAGCATACTAATTAAAAGTATAAGCCAAATTTGCGCAGGACTTTTTTAAAGTAATTGCGTTATCAAGTTCTGCTAAAGTATAAAGTACACTTTTGAGTCATTATAATTAATCATCATACCTTTAAAGGAAAAAATCGGTCCGATACAACTCAAACAAACTCTCCTATATACGAGTTCATAATTACTACTACTTAGCCCAGTGTTTTCCATTTATTAGTTTTCAAAATCGTCTGAACCGTTTTCAAGAAATCATTATTTTCACGTTATTTTTCAGAGTTTGTGAGGAGTAGCGCCCCCAAATTGGAAGCTAAAATTCATTTCTCGATTTCTCCTCGGGTTGCGATTTTTGTAAACATGTATGCCAAGTTTCGTAAAAAATCGGCCTAATAGATTAGGCTCCAGGCGTCAGCACAGACGTCCGACAACAGACTGACATTTCTTAAAAACCACTTTTTTGGACTTAGGGGACCTCCAAATGAGTAAATCCATCAAAATCTTAAAATTGAATTTTCGCGCCATCACAATACTTTCTTTTTATTTGAGAAAATAGAAATAGACTGCCAATTGGTGTAGCACATAGCTTCCTCGCATCTTACCTACGTTCTTTATTGGTTTTTGCAAGCCATTATTGTCTAATTGGTTTAATTGTTTTCCGCGTTTTATTTTTTTAATCTGTAAAAATTGTTTTGATATTTTACACGAATTAAAGTATCAATTTAGCAAAAGTTAAACAGTGCTGACGGTTCATATTTGATATTGATCTGGGGCTATCTGCGGGTAAACTTTCGATAAACTAAAAAAATTTTATTCAAATCTGATAGGTACTTTTGAAGCTATAGGTGTAAATAAATGTATGTTTGTGCGCATGAGAAAGAGAAACAAATAGGCGCAGAAGGTTGAAACTTATATGGGACTAACAATGGACTAATTATGACCTACTAACTAAATTTCATTAAAATTGGACTAGTAGTTTTTATGATATAGTGGTTCGCAAAATTGAGCGACAGACAGACACGGAACCAAAAATGATCCCTGATGTCTGAAACGGATTTCTCTCTTGGAATTTTTGAAATCGGAGACATAAAAATGTTTCGTTCTTCGGAACAATCACATAGCTTTCGTTACCTTCGGTAAGCTCGGAAGCAAAATATGGAACATGTGCGGTCTGCTAGGCCATAGAGAAAATAAGAGTAAGCAATTTGATCTGATTAACTGGGTATCAAATGAAAGATATTAAAGAGTATATACAAAAATATACAACAATATACAAAAATATTTAACACTTGTGGAATGTGTTTAATTTGTCATGGCTTTTTTTTTTACAAAAAAATCAACATTATGCGTTCCCCCCCCCCCTTTTCCTCCCCTTATACTAACTAAATTCATGTTAACATCACCATCAAACCCCTTTTCACGTTAGACTTCACAATCAACCAGTTCAGCCTTATATTATGCTACCTGCGTGTTTGAGAATGTATAAACGTTAATCAGGTTGACTTCTCTGTTTAGGTTAATGCGCTAACAAATAGTTTCTTATGTCTCCACCTCGGCGCTTACATGTTAAAATCTGGTTTCACCATTATAAAAATATTGTGGAGACATCAATTTATTTGTCTCACTGCTCAATTTTGATGATGAAAGATGTCCCAAACCTACCGTATTGAAGCAATGAAGGTAATCTTTTACATAATTAAGTAGTGTTTCGACAACGGCCGACGGCAACGGCAACGGCGAGGGGCGACGACTCACATCTAAATGATTTATAACGTTAAAAATTGACGCGCCATAAGCTGGGATTGAACCAGTGACTTCCAACACATGAGGCGGGTCCTCTACCACAGACACCACCACTCTACCGGACACCACCTTGCACTGAAGCTACTAGCATAAAACTTACTATTTAAGCAGTAAATATCTATTTAAATTTTTTGACCGTATTTTATTCTGCCCGTTGTCACGGGCATAACGGCTAGTATAAATATATAAAGACATATGAATTGGAAAGATATAATTTCCATTTTGGAAGCAAGTGGCTTGACCCAGATATGGAGACAGCTGAAGATTGAAAGGTCCTTCACAAAGATTTCTGAGTCCTGCAGGAAGCCTCTCCTTTTCCTTTCTTCCTTTATTTTATTTATTTATTTGCTCTCTATTATGCATTCTGCCTTTATTCTTTTCCTTTGCTTTTTCTTTCCATTGTGTTTTTTCCTTATAAAAAAAAGGAGAAAAAAATACGATAATAAATCCTGTATGTAAGTTTGTATTTCTCTTTAGATATTGATGACATTTATTCATTAGTTGTATTTTGTGCCGAATTCATTATTTCAGGAGGCGTATTTATTCTCGTCATTATCATAATCACTTAAATCACTCNTATATTATAAAGGTGATAAAGTCATATGCAAGAGAAATGCTTATGACCATATTGCTATAGAAAATATTCCATGTTGAAATATTCTTATTCCGCAGGCTACATTTGCAATGATAAAAATAAAATGTATAAAAGCTTGTCAGAAAGTTCAGGAAAAACTGCTCCTTTTCCTTGTTTTCAAAGGAAATCATTTTTAAAGGAGCCTGAATGACCTTATCTTCTTATCATTAAACAAAATGTATTTTATCTACGATTGATACGAAGTATAAACATTGTATCTCTGTTTAGATTGGAGTAGAAAGTGATTCTTTACACACCTGTATTAATTGCGCATTCGTGTCTCATAGTTTTGAAGAATTCCTCTTTTTTCCACCCTTGTGACGAAAAGAAGAAGAATTCTTCAACTTTTCGCACGATTAGCGAGTTTGTTTACATTTAACATAACTAATTTGATGTTTATTTAATAAAAGTAACTGTTTGTATCGAGTTTTTTGTGAAAATCAATGAGTGATTTAAGTGATTATGACGAATATGAGGAGAATAATACGACTTCCGAAATAATTAATTCGGCACAAAATACAACTAACGAATTGATGTCATCTTTATCAAAAGAGAAATACGAGCTTACATACAGGAAGTTTATTATTTTTTTCTGCATTTATTATTAAATTCTAACAATCGTAGATAATTATCTTTATCTGCCTACATTTTGTAAATATCTGTTAAATTTTTCTCTTTTTCGTTGAAAGTGATAAAAAATTTAAGTTTACTGATATTTGAACCGCTTGGTTTTCCTGTGAAATCCACGTCACGAAGGGGTTGAAGTCTGTCATTTCTCTTCCACTACTGGAAGCATCTTCAGGGGTGTGGTGCATCGTGATGTTGACTTGAAGCAAATAAGAAATACTTAAATTAGTGCTTAATAAATTCAATAGCGTTAAAATGAATAAAAAAAAAAAAAAATGAACAATAAAAAGACAACTAACAAGAAAACCACATAATATGTACTTAAATAAATTAGCTACTATGACCTTTACATATAAGAACTATGATATTTTCGTTACTTGACTCAAAAGTAGCGTCTATCAGCTCGAAGGGACTTTTTCTATGGTCGACTACAGTTTATGGTGAATCTTATGAGCCCATGTGCCAATACACTGAATTAATATATAAGCGTAGAATTATACAGTATAATAATATAATAAATGTTGCTTTCATATATTTTCTTCATTATGCGCAAAAATATTATGGAAATATTTCATTTCTTAATTCTTTATCCTGAAATAATATAATCCTTAACAAATGCAAAAAGAGCAATGTATAAAATTAAATGTTCCTAGAACTTAAATTTTACCTTTACTGCGTGAGTCTCATACAATTTTTTTTTCAATTTGATGTATTTATAAATTTGTCTCATTAATATTATTTTACTGAGTGAAAATATCTAAAGATGCCTCAAAGTTTCCTTAGTCCCCCCACTCCTACCCATGGATCAAATTTAATTAGCAAAAATCTCTAATTAGTAAATGATTCCGACTAAATGAAAATTATATCTTTACTTTCCGGAAAAAGCATTTCTGTTTTCCTGCTACGTCCCCCCGGGGGTCATCAAATCTCTGGATAAAAATGTGAATTATCTTTTAATGATATATTATGGTTACTTCTTAAAGTGAATCGCTTTCCTAAGTATTGATACTTGAAATAATTAATTAATAATATCAATTCTTTTAAAACATAACGCCAATCCTGGAAAATATTGTAATAGATGTTCTGTAGTTATCATATTGATTTGATTTAAAGATTAGACAGATCAAAGAAGATATAGACAAGATAGAAAGAAGATAGAACAAAGAAGATATAGACAAGATAGAAAGTAGATAGATCAAAGAAGATATAGACAAGATAGAAAGAAGATAGATCAAAGAAGATATAGACAAGATAGAAAGAAGATAGAACAAAGAAGATATAGACAAGATAGAAAGTAGATAGATCAAAGAATATATAGACAAGATAGAAAGAAGATAGATCAAAGAAGATATAGACAAGATAGAAAGACGATTGATCAAAGAAGATATTGACAAGATATAAAGTAGATAGATCAAAGAAGATATAGACAAGCTAGAAAGAATATAGATCAAAGAAGATATAGACAAGATAGAAAGAATATAGATCAAAGAAGATATAGGCAAGATAGAAAGAAGATAGATCAAACATGATATAGACAAGATAGAAAGAAGATATTTATAAGATAGAAAGTAGATAGATCAAAGGAGATATACACAAGCTAGAAAGAATATAGATCAAAGAAGATATAGACAAGATAGAAAGAAGATAGATCAAAGATGATATAGACAAGATAGAAAGAAGATAGAACAAAGAAGATGTAGACAAGATAGAAAGAAGATAGATCAAAGAAGATATAGACAAGATAGAAAGAAGATATAGACAAGATAGAAACAAGATAGATGAAAGAAGATATAGACAAGATAGAAAGAAGATAGATGAAAGAAGATATAGACAAGATAGAAAGAAGATAGATGAAAGAAGATATATTATTAAACAAAAAATATGAAGAGTTATTTTAGTTGAAACAGTAGTTTATTAAGCTCGTTCTTTTACTTTCACTTTCTTACAGGTAGAAAATGAGTAAGTATTAATACTTTTCAAAGTTTATGTTAGATTTTTCTCCATTACAAAACTTGGTTGCCGTTATAGGCTAGGAGAAGAAAGCTGAAATTGCTGTTGGTTGTTTTTGTCTTTGATTAATTTCGCTCCTAAATTGTAAAGGGAATTGGGAGGGAAGAGGAAGATATAAATGGTAACGTTACCTGAACCTATTGCTACAGGATGTTGGTGTAATCCTGTATTCTGAAGATGATCTCCAGGCCTTCTTCTACTGATAACACAGCTTCTACAACATGTGTTATCAATATGAGACTGAATCACGTGGGCTTTCTTCATCTTCGCCGGATTGGAGTTGGGTTTTACTCGTATATGTACAATACCCTGCTTACACGTACTCTTGGTCTTATTATTCTTATTGTTACCGTACCATTCACTTGTGATGCTGTACAATCAATTGACTTACAAAGTGATTTTTCTTTTTTTATTGCTTCCGAGCTTACCGAAGGAAACGGAAGCTATGTGATCGTTTTGAAGATAGGAAATATTTTGGTTGACGTAGCGTATATGGGGCATCACGTATAGAAACGGAAAAACTGACTAATTTAATACATATATAATTAAATTGTTTCTAGTATATTAATAACAATTTCATTGTTTAGGGATAATTTTTTATTGCATGCTCTATCGAAAAACCAGATACATTTACATCGAAGCCAAGTTAATCTACGATAGATACATAGGCCCAAGATTCGAAAAATTGACCTGTATACAGCTGTGCCTCAAACTAGAGGACTCAAGATATAACATTTATTAGGAGAAAACGTATAATACGAAGTAATTTTCATAATTGGTGCATTTCTGATCAATTGACAGATAAAACTTTAATTTTAATGTGCCAGTTTTTCCATTTCTATACATGATGCCCATATACGCTACATCAACCAATATTTTATATCTCTAATTTAAAAAATGCTAAGACGGAAATCTGATTCAGACATCAGGGGACATTTTTGGTTTCGTGTCTGTTTGTCGATATGTCCCTCAATTTTTGCGAACCATCATATCTTAAAAACTGCTCGTCCGATTTTAATGAAATTTGTATGGTTTAGGTCATAATTAGCCCATTGTTGGTCTCATATAAGTTTCAACCTTCAGTGCCCATTTATTTTTCTTCCACACGTGCAAAAACATACATTTATTTACGCCTATACCTTCAAAAGTTCTGATCTGATAGTTATGATTCTCTATTATTGTCATAGCGGAGTGCAGAGACCTTTGGTCTTCGAAGTATATACTTAAGTTGAGTACAATGACAAGTTTATTGATTTGATCGCACCCTTCTTTATTAGGATTTTATTACCTAATACAAGTTTGACAACCTTATTTATCCACTTTCTACAACACATCCTTGACAGAACTTTCATAATATATTTTAAATTAATACGTGTAGATTTACTTACTGTTTACTCTGTACTTTAACTGGAAGAAGTAGCTAGCAGTATAAAGAGCCAAACCAAAAACTCTTTTTAGGAAGAATCTTTGCAGCATCTCAGTTTATTCAAGTCGGTTCCATCCCCTCACTTCTGCACCGTAACACATAACCGATCTAGAGATGGAGTGAAATAAAATAAAATATCTGGAGGACCATTAAACGGGAAATAATACGGGTATCCATTAAGTGTGAGTTTTCCAGCATTAAATTTTTCGTCTTAATGTTTCTTCATATTAAGAGTGGAAGTTAAAACGACACCTGTGTATTTTTACTCAGTTACGATTTGGGTTTGTTGGCCTTTGTAAAGCCTATTAATTCTAAATAATTTTGAAACTATTTCAGCAATATCAACAAATGAAGTATACGTAGAAACTTTTTAACATTAAGGACAAAATGCAACATCTCGATGAAGCTACATCTTCTTCGTGCCCCTTCAAGGTAGAATAGTAAGCAAATAAGGGAGAATTTAATCTCTCACTGCCCTTTCTCCTGCTGCCACAGAAGAGTATTTTGGGGAGTAACTACGACATCAGTGCGAGCAGTGGCTGGATGTAAACGAGGCATTATGTTTTTAATCATTCTTGCAATTATGCGCAATTTAAATCAAATTATAATTATAATTATTATAGGTTTGTTCCAAACACATTTCCAACTAGTTTGAAACTGTCCAACGCATGCGCATCGGACCAAAATTGTATTCCTATTGCTAAAGCGCATGCGTTGGACAGCGCATGCGTTTAAACTAGTTTAAAGTGTGGTTGGAACAAACCTAATATTAACAACGGGAGAAAGACAGAGAAAAATCGACTCCAGCGCCGGGACTCGAACCACGGACCTCTATATTTCTAGTATAGTGCTCTAACCGACTAAGCTACACTGAAGAATAATTTCCTCTGTTTAATAATTATACGTAATACGAAATGAGTCTATAAGATGATAGTAATTACTAAAAATGCATTTATTTCTCATTTAATTTTGTTACTTTACTATACAATATATTGATCTTTATTATACATTTTTTCATGAAAATTCTCTTATTAATAAGAAGCAGGAAATATTTTTTTTTTTTATTTGAAGGAAAAACATAATCTACTTATTAACTTAAACTATATTTGTATTTAAATATGTAATTATAACCAGTTTATAGCAAACCATTTAATTAATGGAATAACTTTTAGAAAAAAATGGTAAGAATGAAATGTCTTGGACAATAAAATAAATAAACAAGAAGATAATATATATAACAAGGTCTATAATGAATGTCAGTAGCTGTATTCTTACCTAATCCTCTACCAGGTTTATATCCTTATAGAATTGTTTTTATGTATAATTAATCACGTTGCTTCCTTTTGTTAACATGTTAATTATGTTTCGTACGTTTTCATTTACGTAAGTAGGCATTTATACGTATTTCCTGTACGTATTTATCTGAGTCTATTCATTCGCCTGGTTTTTGTATGTTAAACAGAATCAGATTTTCCACAATCCCTCGTTCCTACCTTAGCGTTCCCCTTTTATTACTCTGGGGGATCTGGGGGGGGGGGGGGGGTGGCTCTCCGTGTATTTCCTCTATTGTTTCAAAAAAGCTTAATCCACACAGATGTACCTTTTTTTTTTGTGTGTGTTATTTGTGTTGTGTATTTAAAACAAGATGTGTGCTTGTAGATTAAAATTACATCGACTCTGAATTAAAAACAAGCTGACAATGAGAAACACAAACTGAATGAAAATCACTCTGCTTTTCTATTTTCTTAAGACACTTAAAATTATAGAGTGAGGTTTTTCCAACGACTTCTTAATATGTTGATGCTGTTAAACTGATTCAATTGACAAAAAATATTCTCTAAAATTCTCCTACCTTTCTTGTATGCAATAATTATATAGATAATTTTAAAGTTAATGTTAAGTTAAGTTTTATTTTCTTTCCGAGCTTACCAAATATAATAGTTTGGATAATTTTATACTTGTGAGAGAATGTTTACGTTAGTACCGAGTTAGAAAGAGACGTGAACGATTGAAACAATGTTTATACCTCCCGCGATCAAAAGGCAAACTCATCTCATCATAGTGGTTGACAACGATGTAGCCGCTCGTCAGTGTGTGTTTGGATGCCACAGCCGAATCACTGGAACTCCGTCTATGCAAAACTACCGCCACCACTCTATAACAACACCGGGTGTGTGGGTGGGTGGGTATGTCCTTTATACAAATCTACAGTTTCATTCCGATCTCGATGAAAATTTGCACACTTGACCTCCAAAGCAAGGGGAAGGGCACTGTCTACATGAATTTTCGAAATTTAATTTTTGGTACCCAGGAGTACGGGGTACAAGAAATGAATACGGGGTCAAAATAATAAATACCCTTCATGATGCATTACGTTAAAAAGCTCTTTAAGAGTACAGTAATTGTTGTTATGTATAGTTTTGTCATATTTCCAATTAGGAGGGGGTAAAGTGGAAAAATATAACTGCATAATTATATTATATCTAAATAAAAATAGAAGAGTATCATTATGCGAGTATGTATGTCTTTTATACAAATCTACAGTTTTATCCCAATTGGATGAATTTTCACTCTTTTCCTTCAAAAAAAAAATCAAGGTCACTGCCTACATGAGAGTTCGAAAATAAAATTTTGGTACCCATGGGTACGGGGTTCAAATGTCAAAGTAATGAAAACCCTTCATGATGTATATCGTTGAAAAGCTCTTTAATAATAATGTAATTGTTGTTATGTCCTTTTTGACATATTTTCATTTAGGAGGGGGGAAAATGTAAAAAGGAAAAATATATCTATATCTATCTATAAATGTATATAAAGAAGAAAGTCTGTGGGTATGTATGTCCATTATACAAAACTGCAGTTTTATTCCTGCTTCTCCGAAGCACGGGGAAGGTTACTGTCTACATGAGATTTCTAAATTTAAATTTTGGTACATAGGGGTACAGGTACAAATGTCAAAGTTATAAAAACCCTTCACGATGCATATCGTTGAAAAGCTCTTTAAGAATAAAGAAATTGTTGTTATGTATATACATTTTTTTTTTCTTATTTTTATTTAGGAAGGGGTAAAGTGGAAGATACAGGAAAAATATTTCTATAATCAATAAATATAAAAAGTGTCTTTGGATATGTGGGATCTTTATACAAATCTTTGGTTTTAACCTTCGAGGCAAGAGGAAGGTCACTGTCAACATTAGTTTTCGAAATTTAAATTTTGGTGGACAGGGCTACGAGTTAAAAAAATGCAAGTCAGATATATCCCTCATTATGCATGTCATTGGAAAATTCTTAAAGAATGTAGTAATTGTTCTTATGTACACTTTGGTCATATTTTCATTTAGGATGTTTTCAAAATTTATTTTTGTCCAGTTTTCATCCAAAAATTAAGAGATTTATTAGTAGTCTGACATGGTCCAGTAAAAAAAGTAAGGTATGTAACATAATTCCCTCAACACATAAAAATTTTTTATACTTATTTATTTTATTAAAATATCCTGATACTTTTGTAAAATATAAATTTAGTATCTACTTCTTTGTTGATATTTTAGTCACTTGGGTCTTAATTTTTGTATACAACCCGGGCTGCGCCGGGTACTTCAGCTAGTATAATATATACATACATTCTCTCTATCTCTAATATCGCCTTATACCGCCTTCAATTCCATACTTATCACTTATTATTCATATTTTACATACTAGTATATTATGTACCCAATTTATATGTTCACGAACCACACATCTCCGCACTGGTTGTGCTTTAATTAACCATGTTATCGGTTAAGTTGCCAACATAGTTACTTATTCAACTAGGGAGTAAAGTAAGCCATTATTCCCTGAGCAAAAAAGTTGGTTCTTGAGGTGAAGCCGAAGGAACCATGCTCCCCAAATGCCATGCTACCATGCTTCTCCATCCTTTGCACAGATTTTTTATTTTTTATTTTAATAAATAACAATAATTATTAGCACTCTTAATAGCAGATATATCAGATTCAATATTGATAATTGCAAGATAAAAATAACTTTTTATATACCACGTTTTTAAATTTTCCGTCATAAATTTGAAACCTGTCAAAATGAAGATTGTAAATATGGATATATCAAAACATATAAAATAACTTGCGGATTTTTTCCGTACTAACTTTCCATACATCACAATTTGCTGAAAATGAATTAATTTTTTTTGCTGAGAGATGGCTAGAAGTATTAAAACGATGCATTGTCGTCGTGCTCTGACCTATTCTAAAAGTTTTAAATGTCTAGCTACCCGGGAAGTTAGTTCAAAATAGATAGCAAGATTTGTACTGGACAAACAAACAAACCAACAAACAAGAAAGTAAGGTAATAAAAACCTAGACAAAACAAATAACAATTGTAATTGAACTCACATATAAGGTTATTTTGATGCAGGTTTAAACAATGATAAGCGCAAATTAAAAGTAAGGTCGAAAAAGCAGTGGCGCCAACCTGATTTCAACAACACTACATTTGCCATTTCATGGTTTTACTTTATCTCCCTAATTTTTAAGTTCAGGGAAGAAAAGACTTAGTTTAGTCCCTCTAAACTATTCCAAAAATCATATATTTTTCTCCCTACTGGAGATAAATAAATTTAAACACAATAATGACACTGCCACGGCAAAGATGCCGTTGGGGGTCATTAAATAATTTTCTAAATAATCTTTTATAGTATAAGCGGTAGAAAAATTATTTTTTCGTCAGATTGGTGGTTTTGGCTGGATGTGGTGGTGTAAAACTAGAGTGTTTGGCAGAACCAGTGATATTGATATTTTGATCCGACCGTTGCGCCATCCAACCTTGCGAACTGACACGTCTTTTTCAATCTTAGAACGAAGTACGCAAACATGTTTAAATGTATTCCAGTCGGCATGTCGGTACTTCTTTAGATGGTTACTCCCCTATGTTTATTTAGAAAAATGGGGAGTAACCAAGGGTTCTTTATTTTGTTACTCCCGTGATATTTAATTTTTTTATTGTTAAAAGAAAATGAAAGATTAGGAAAAAATGCACTCTTCCAATGTACAGTCCAATGTACATTGGGACAAAGGAATATCACATTTTTATATTTAAAAGTTTGATACCCCTTTGTATCAATGTACATTAGACTAAACATTCCTTTTTTAGGGTTTCGTTGGTAAAACCAAAAAAAAGAAACCCTTATAGTTTCGTTCCTGTGTCCGTCTGTCACTCTGTACGGTTCCAATAACTTTTGAACCAAAAGAGATAAAAGCGTGAAACTTACCAGTATTAAAGATCGTTTTGACGCGCACACAGGAAAAATATAGAGAACTCAAAATAATCAGCTGTTCAAATTCAAAATGGCGGATAATTCACATCGCGAGAAAAAAATATTTTTTTTAAATTTTGAGTGGGGTATCAAATGAAAGGTATTGAAGAGTAGATTACAAATATATATACCACTTAGAGTTAGTGTTTCATTTTCGGCGCCATTTTGTTAAGAAACATCGAAATTTTTCGTTCCCCCCCTCCTCCCCTTTACTAATTTTGTTTCACAATACCAACGAAACCCTTTTTACGTGAGAATTCACGCCTTACCAATTTATCTTAATAGTTATTTACTCAAAGGAATTTTCCGGAAGATGTGAGTGAGCGATACTAGGTTATTTTCATTCATTTTAATATGTTCAAATTTTAAGAAATAAAATACCTAAAACAAACTTTCTCATTCACATAAAGTACCTTACCTTGCATCCATTGGAAAAACTCCCTCTTCTAATTGTCCATTAAAAAGAATTTCACTTCGGAAATGTAGACCTTTCTATTCCTCTAAAACTTAACTTATTTTAATTTCGTTTTAACCAAATTAAATATTTTTTTCTGTCAACTAATACAATTTGTTGACAGAATTGTTGTTACTCCCATTGTCAAAATGGTCTAAAATTTATTTGAAACGATGTTGTAAAAGAACTTCGGCAATTATTTAGATTGTATTTTAAAAATATAAATGAATTTGTCTAAAAACTATTAAAAAAAAAGCTATTTAGTCCAATATAAATTGGGACAAAGGAGTATCAAACATCTGTTTTTATAAGAGGAGTAACAGTCTAAAGAAGATCACTCCGTACACCTTCTTTAGATGGTTACTCCCTTCGGTTTTTATTGGGGGAGTAACAGTCTATTGAAGATCACTCCGTACACCTTCTTTAGATGGTTACTCCCTTCGGTTTTTATTGGGGGAGTAACAGTCTAAAGAAGATCACTCCATAAACTTCTTTAGATGGTTACTCCCCTTATTATATCTTGAATATTATCTTTATACATCCTGTCTTTCCCCCTATTCTCACCCCAACAAAAGCCCTAATGCTTTTCTACATTCCCAAAAACGTTTATTGGGTGGAAAAATAATCATTTTTGGAATGTTATCAATTCATAGTAATAAATTAGGGGAGTAACCAATAAATTTAAAAAAAGGGAGTAACCAAGTAATGTAAACACAGGGGAGTAACCAACTAAAGAAGGTTATAGGGGAGGCTTATTCAGATGTTACTCCCCAAAAAAGGAGTAACCATCTAAAGAAGTGCCGGCATGTCTGTAGCACCTGTTTAAACCACTGAAATATGCACACACTAAAGCAGAGTATTGCCCGCGTCTGGCTTTTAAGGACTGTTAGTCGAAACTGACAGGCCGACCGGAAAGTGACGTGGCTTTTCTTTGACTAGGCATCGCGGGACTCTATCGTTGAAGCGAGCGTATAGTAATACTTATGACATGTATTGAATATTGAAAAAATAGATAATCATGAATCATGATAAGTTGATAGATAATGGGTATAGTAGTAGTACAGCGGCTAGTACAAGTAGTAAGGGAACCACCCCGCAATCTTACTATTCCTCTAACCATACACCTCCTTTTCAATTATGCTACAGAAACCACTGCATGTATCAAATGAAAATTTTGCATACCTGTTTTAATTGTGCATTAGATGGCGCATATTATGAAGTTTTATTAAAATCGTTACGTTTATTAATTTTCGTGATCTTTATTAATTCAAAGTGGTGTCGCTGTTGGTTTTACTAAAAAATGTTATTTGAAAAAAAGAAATGTTCGTCTTATCGAATAGATGTTGATAAAATCTTTTCCTGTCCTGAAATCCCAATTTAATTTTTGAACCTCACGATTACGCGAGCGATGCGCGCGAACTCTTGAACGGATCACGCTGTCCAACGAACTTAGCCTGAGTATTAGTAAAAGGAACATGTATACCAAATTTCAACTAAACCGGTCACCTTTTAATCAAGTTATCGTCGGACCCGTAAACGTTACACACAGACAAGATGCATATTTCGTTGAATGTAAGAAGCTCGCTTGCGCTCGCTCCAATTAATTTTGAAGATTTGGGAACAAGAAGCATGTGAATAAAAGTGTCAACAATTATTCAGATGATTGCTTGTGAACGTTGTCTTATTGAAAGTATTTGAATTGAGAGGAATGAACTCTATTCATTGCTAGACGGATGAATAATGAATACTAGAGTTTCATTTAGTGAGCAGATAATGGATGAGAGCATTAGAAGGTGTGCACTCATCTGATTCCTTTTGTATCTTCTCTTGTTTTAGCATCTACCGCGTCTCTGATTTCCAGAGGTGCAAAGAAATTTCTTATTATCTCCCCCTCCCTCTAAACCCGACATCAGCTGTTCTTCACTTGAGCTGTTCGTAACACGTAATACGTGTGTTTTCTTCAGAAATACGTCTTTATCATTCTCTTGGAAATTTCTATATAACTCCGCGATTATATCCAACCTTGCGCGAGTCCTGTCACTTTTCTTTACCATTTGACTTTTGTTGTTATTTCGTATGTTTTTTTGTTTTTGTTTTCTTTTCTTTTTCTTCCAAAGTTTTCACAGCTCTTTTCCTTTCCATTGACTTGACAGCATTTCAACACCTGTGTGGGATGCACTTACAAGAATATATATATATATATATATATATATATATATATATATAAAGAT
>KZ651105.1:644720-660507 GCA_001010745.2 Gerris buenoi
TATATAAATATAAAGGTATATATATATCATATTTTCAACCATATTGGGCCGCCATATAAGATTCTGTTTTTCTTATTTTCAATAGTTTAGTTTACTAGATAGTATTTTAGTTAGATATAAAAAATCTGTCCTAGACAACTCAGACTAACTTTCTCATAACATGTCGGTCCCAGATACCAGAAAACAAAGTTAGTTATCAAGTCATAGTTTCCCGAGATATTTATGAAAATAAATCGGTTTTATAGAGAAAAAAGTCGTTTTTGTACTGGCTTCCTAGACCTTAGATTGTACCTGGGTGTTCCATTACTCGGTGTACTCCTTTGGGCATCATCCCGACAAAGGATCACACAGAGTAATGGAACACCCAGGTACAATCTAAGGTCTAGGAAGCTAGAATATATCCTGTGTTTGCTTCGAGTCAACACCACGATGCTCCACACTCCTGAAGATGCTTCCAGCAGTGAAAGCGAAACGTCGGACCTCATCCCCTTCGTGACGTGGATAAACCCCAAGTTGTTTATTACTTTGTAATAAACAAAATTTCCATAGCCTGACCTCGCTTTCGGCTCGGTTACTAACTTAATCATTCGTCAGAAAAATTCCATTTTGCTGCCTAGTTACATAAATAACTATTTTCGTCTGCTGTGTATTACTTTGTAATAAATCGTATTTTTTTGTTAATACTTTGTTGAGTCTACCAACGGAAGCCTACGCACCAAATCTGATTTTGTTGAAAATTGAAAACAAAATATAAACAGCCACATTATAAAACACATTATAAATTAGGTCAATTAACGAAGAATCACGAAGGTTTATCATCGAAGCGATCTTCATGCAATAAATATTTAATATTATATATTCATGTTTCATATTATGTTTGTGTGTGTGTGTGTTATGTAAATTAAGAGGTTTTGTTGCTTACAAAATTGGTAAGCCGGTATCAGTTTCTTAAAACTATTATTTTACGAGTTGTAAAAGGTTTATTTCATCCCCTTTTGTCTTTCGAAAATTTTCCAGAAGTAAAACCAAAGAGAGAGAGAGAGAGAGGAGGGGTGGAGGGGGTTAGTTAATTAGGCTTCAGCAATTAACTAGTTGTGAGACACAGACGAGAAGCTACTCTTAAGTGTGAGCAACTTATTGAGGCAAGGAAGCAACTTATTTATAACCGGGTTTTCGAGGGTTCAAACCCGGTTGCAGACCTATTAAAATCCGGTAATTTAGTTAACCAGTTGAAGCGAAACTCGATTGAAAATTTTCTTTAGCAGTCAAAGTAATTAATCTTGTTGCATCCAAAATCAATATCTAATGTAAAGAAACAATATAGTGTAAAGCCGATATAAGCATCTGCTTCGGGTAATTAGATTTCAGCTCTCGAATCTGTTCATGACGAAGTTAATGCGGAGTATCAAGCAATTATAAAGGTCTTGTATATTTTCAGCAGCAAACCCCTCTATACACCCACCAGCCTAAAACACAGTAAAATGTTGTTCAAAAGTAGTTAAAACATTCAACCCCCCCCCCCCCCCCCCCAAATTTCGTTCGTTTCATCTTATTACCAGACTTTCAGCTTTCTTGACAGAAAACAAAAACTAATAGAATTACCTTAATCTTCCATGTACAGAGATCAGTTCTAAACTAATATCTCAAGTTAAAAAGTAAATTTATTCTTACACAAAGTTAGTTCTTTCTACTAATTTCAATTTTGAAGAAGGAAATAGTAATTTACATACCAAGGGAGTAAAGCAAGTAATTGTAGCCTGAAGTTGGTTTACGATTATGTTAAATCCGAGGGGGATAATTTTCACTCAGGTACAACTGATTTTACCTCCAGCAGGGAGAAAAAATGAACTTTCCTCCCTAGTTTACAGGGAGAGAAGTTACTCATTGCACCCGGGCGGGTGGAACAGGGAGTAATGTGTAAACAAGGGAATCATGAACTCTTATGATTCCCTCCAGTGTTGCCCTAGATAAAGCACACGTAACTAAGCTTGGTGCTAATACACATTTTATTTACTAACTTTTGTTACATGTCTAAATCTGTAATGTCATCTTTACACTCATGTAACCTCCCCTACGGTTGCCATAGTGATTCATCAGTCAATGAATCAAACAAGTTAAAAGTGAAATCTCTCCTATTTATTCTCTTATTTATAAAATAATTAAGTTAGCAATCCTTCTTTTTCTCTTTGGTTTCAAATTTTCACCCTACTTTTACTTTTTCTCCCTACTGGAGATGAATAGAATTTTTGTAGCTGATAATTTAGCAAACCAGGTTTAGTATGTCAACTATAGTACATTACGCGTCGAGTGTGGAAAGAGGGTAGTAAAACCACACGAGCAATGCAAAATGCCGTTTTCGCCCGAGTTGCGTACTGTACTTTATCTACGATTGTTAGATTTTAATAATAAATGCAGAAAAAAATAATAAACTTCCTGTATGTAAGCTCGTATTTCTCTTTTGATAAAGATGACATCAATTCCTTAGTTGTATTTTGTGCCAAATTAATTATTTCGGAAGGCGTATTATTCTTCTCATATTCGTCATAAACACTTAAATCACTTATTGATTTTCACGAAAAACTCGATACAAACAGTTACTTTTATTAAATAAACCTCAAATTAGTTATGTAAAATGTACACAAACTCGCTAATCGTGTGTAAAGTTGAAGAATTCTTCTTCTTTTCGTCACTAGAGTGGAAAAAAAGAGGAATTCATTAAAACTAGGAGACACGCATGCGCAATTAATACAGGTGTGTTTAGAATGACTTTCTACGAATCTAAAGAGAGATACAATGTTTATATTATGTATCAATCGTAGATAAATTAATTTTACATAAATTTATTCTCAATCCTTTTGAAATTTAGTTATTTTGACCAATCCAAGCCGATGGATGTCTAATACACCTTGTTGACATTGTTAGCAAAATAACATGTAAATATGTGTTTGTTTTTTTTTCGTTTTTAGAGATCGGGATTATTTTTCTCTCTCTCTTTTGTTCTATAAATCGAAAATTCTCGAACTATTTTATTTTATACGGAATTCGAAAAGGTAGAAAATGTTTATCTCAAGGAATCAGTAGTTGTGTCACTGAGATGATCCTCCTCAATTTTTTCCCTTCGCCCATCTTATTCTCAAAATACCCGCATTTTTCCTTACTCCAGTCTATTTTCTACTTCTTGGCAAAGCAAGAGCTTTTCTTTAGAACAAAGCAGATTTTTTTCCCTATATTTTTTGATTGCTCATCCGGGATCACTTTCTGATATTCGTCATCGGTATTTTTTCCTTTCGTTTTTTCTTTTGACGTTTTATTAGCTATATATTACAAAGATTCAGAAAAGAGTAATATTGTTCTGATTTCTAATAAATATATAGGAAAAATAAAACGAGAGTAATTTTTCCAAGAATGTCTGAAAGTGATATATTTATGCTTTTTTTTGGGGGGGGGGNTTGCCCAACGAACGGAGCCTGGGCATTGGTAATATGATCATGTGTACCAAATTTCAACTAACTCGATCTTTCACTCAAGTTATCGTCATCAGTAGATTTCGTGACGGTTATTTTGCAACAGTGATTTTGGTCGTTTTTTTCGGATTCATTCCCGGGCTCCAGAACGTGCCATAAGGAACTTCGTTCCAAAAATACAATATTAGTGATCTCAAATACTTCATAGCGGTGGCGCGTTTTCAAAAAAAAAAAAAAAAAAAAAAAAATGTTTGTTCCATCAAATAGATAAAGTTATATTGTTTATCCTACAATACTACTTTAAAATTTTCGCGCGAGGGATGCGTTCTGTCATTGGTAAAATGAACATGTGCACCAAAATTAGTCAACTTTTACTCAAGTTATCGTCATATGTTTCCGACACACACACACAGTCAGAGAAAAAATACGTGTGATGTCGCGGGACACCCGGTAGGAACGAAGTTCCTTACATTTTTCATTAAATATAAATGATAAAATCACACTGCTAAGTACGTATACATATACATTGCTAACTACCTATAAAGGGCGGAGTTAGAAAAGAGACAAAATTAAAAGTATCGAACAAAAAAATACCAACTTTATATTGATCGTTTACTTTTCTAGATTGCATATTCTATTTACTTGTAAAGCTGTACTGTTATTTTAAAAGTCTTTTTATATGCTATGTTGCATGTATTAGTTTAAAATTTTAATAACATTTTTTAATATTAGTTTTATTATATTATCAATAAAATTATTACTTATACAATCTTCATCTAATTACTTTCTGTTAAATACTGTTTGATTGTAGGATAGATGATTGATAAGAGAATTATAAATACATAATGTATATTTCAATACGGGAACTTTTTTACATAAGTCCCTTTGTCTTAGTAGCATTTATACAAAGGAACATGTAAAGCGTAGCATATATTCCTTATTCTAAATTACTATTACGACAAATGGATAGTACCTTGGGACAAAGGAATATCACGCTTGTGTATATAAATGTTATAATATCCCTTAGTCTAAATATCTATTAAGTCAATGGAATATTAAATATATGCTAAGAAAACTTTTGAACTCATTGTCCTTGAGTTTGCTGTATAAGATTTTGTCTCACACGTCATAAGATTTGATTTAAAAATAGAGAAATAAACTTGCCCCAGGAGTTTACACTAATGTCTTGGGGAGACCAATATAACTTTTAGGTCTACTATAACAATATTAGTGATCTCAAATACTTCATAGCGGTGGCGCGTTTTCAAAAAAAATAAAAAAAAAAAAAAAAATGTTTGTTCCATCAAATAGATAAAGTTATATTGTTTATCCTACAATACTACTTTAAAATTTTCGCGCGAGGGATGCGTTCTGTCATTGGTAAAATGAACATGTGCACCAAAATTAGTCAACTTTTACTCAAGTTATCGTCATATGTTTCCGACACACACACACAGTCAGAGAAAAAATACGTGTGATGTCGCGGGACACCCGGTAGGAACGAAGTTCCTTACATTTTTCATTAAATATAAATGATAAAATCACACTGCTAAGTACGTATACATATACATTGCTAACTACCTATAAAGGGCGGAGTTAGAAAAGAGACAAAATTAAAAGTATCGAACTGTTTACTTTTGAATTTTGAAGGAAAAATTAAAAGAAAATCATTATTTGTATATAATTAAAGCAAGCGTCTTACTATAAATATATATTGAATATAAGAAAAAAGTTGATCATGATGAGTTTATAGTGAAAGAGTATGTTTGTTAAAGGATTTTGGATTGAAATAAGACTGTTTTCTACCTACCCGGCCAATTAATTTAAAATATTATAAAATATAACTCTTCCCTACTCTACGGCTTCTGCTTGTATCAGGGTGAAATTTTACATCATTATATTTTATTAATTTAAAAAACAAATTGTCATTTTTGACATATATAACAAAAATAATCAAAACAGAAGTAACAGGCTTCCTTAATAACACTTTTTCCCGTCTTTTGAAGCTTACTTTTACGCGAGCGTTGCATATGAACGCTTGGGCGGATAACGTTTTCCGACGAACTCAGCGTGGGCACTGGTAAAATGAACATGTGTACCAAATTTCATATAAATCGGTGATCTTTTACTCAAGTTATCGTCATCTATAGATTTCGTGACGGATTTCGCGTGACAGTGATTTCATGATGGTTATTTTGTGACGGTGATTTTAGACGTTTTTTTCGGATTCACTTCCAGGCTCCGAACGTGCCATAAGGAACTTCGTTCCAAAAATACGTGTGGTGTCGCGGGACACCCGGTACGAACGAAGTTCCTTACTTTTTTCATTAAATATAAATTATAAAATCACACTGCTAAGTACGTATTCATTGCTAACTACTTATACATGGCGGAGTTAGAAAAGAGACAAAATTAAAAGTAACGAACTGTTTGTACCTGGCAGAGTAAAGGCAAAATTAAAAGAAAATCATTATTTGAAAACAAAGTGTCATTTTTGACATATTATATAACAAAAATAATCAAAACATGTCAAGTAACAGGCTTCCTTAATAACACTTTTTCCCGTCTTTTAAAGCTTACGTTACGCGAGCGTTGCGCGTGAACGCTTGGGCGGATAACGTTTTTCCAACGAACTCAGCCTTGGCATTGGTAAAATGAACATGTGTACCAAATTTCATCTAACTCGGTGAGCTTTTACTCAAGCTATCGTCATCTGTAGATTTCGTGACGGTGATTTTGGTCGTTTTTTTCGGATTCCCTCCCGGGCTCCAGAACGTGCCATAAGGAACTTCGTTCCAAAAAATTTTGATTATTGTAATGATCCGTTCCAACCCATTAAAAATTATCCCTTTAGAACATTATGGAATCAAAATTTGCTACAGTACATAAATGCTTTTATGAACAAAAATGTATCTTTAGCCTACAGCTGTCGTCCTTTTTTGTTTTTATAAAGAGTTTAACATAATTGTTAAAGCTGCTTAGAAGCATCCAACTATTTCAAATCTCCCGCTTCTTTAATTAACATATTATAAACTCTTTAAATATTCCAACTTTGACTTTCTCTTGGGAATGAGTTAAGAGCGAGAGAGCAACTGAACTTTGAAAAGAGCTCAACAGAGTGCAGCACAAGTCAAGAGCAAAAGTTGCACACCGTGAAATCCTTTTCCTAGATAATAATTACTAACAGAGATAACAATTAATATATACATATATATATATATATATATATACCTATGTATATGGAAATGAAATATAAAGTTTGAGTATTCTTAGAAAATATTGTTATTAGCTGAAGAATCGTATTATTAAAATATGTAGTGACTTAGTTTTTGCGCATAAAACGTTATTCCCTGTAATCAATTTAACTATTTCCTACTAAGTAGCATGATATTCTATGTTGTCAGGCGCAGATCACGTCTTGAGCAATGTCAAATCCAACGTTTCCTTTCAATACTGACAGCATTTTTAAGGATTTTGACAAATCTAACATTAATGCGAAGTAATCTGACAATCTAGTTAGTTGATAATGTAGTTTAACTGACTATCGGATAAATTGCTGCTGTACAATTTTTATCCTTTTTTTCACGGTTGACGGTCTAAGATTTTTAGTGGATATCCTCTTAGGGGGTAACACTGATAATACATACTTCCAGTTGTGGAAGCGAAGCGTCAAATTCATATCCGCTCCAACGTAGTCTTCACCTGGAACCTGGAACCATATAGCGTCATGATAAATTAATCTACTGAATTTTACTTACCAAATCATCATAATTATACTTTGAAAGAATAGAAATCACAATTTTACGTTCTATATACACTGAATGTGTCAAGGAATTAATGTGACACGTGATAATGTATTAGGTAAACTGACGTGACACTTGATAATGTATTAGGTAAACTGATGCGACACATGATAATGTATTAGGTTGATATGATAATCAATATATATTGTGGAATCATACGTAATCATATATTAATACTGAAACTTAGATCACTTTAGTAAGTCCTTATAAGTGAACTAACTGATGTTTAGCTCACTGATGATTACAATATTAAATACAATCAAGTCCATTTTGCTTTAGTTAGTTATTCTTACTATATCAGTAACTGATTATTATTATTATTAATANATAAAAATAAAAAACTAGTTGATTTTCATTTCTTTTATCTTTAAAATCGTTTAATAAAGTGATATAATTTAATAAGATAGGATCATTTAATAAAATAAAATAATTTAAAATTAATTTCTTTTATCTATAAAATTTACAATTTAAAGGAGGTGTTTAATTTTAACAATGTTTGTCGAAGAAAATAGTTATTTCAGTCAGAAAAAAAGAAAAGTGAATGAAAACATCAATAATGGCGTCAATTTGTTTTGGTTGTTAGCATTTGATACATAACAACATAACCTGACGAATTATATCAACAACAATTTCGAGTTGCTATTTATCAAACCTTATATATCAATTTCTCCTTATATAACAACAGACAAAAGTTACAGATTCACTTGACAGGTTGCGCGCGCATCTTCATATCAACTTTTTGATATAATATAACAACATGCAAAGGGAGGTTTCAAAGTTACAGAATCGCCCTCCAGGTCCACAAGGTTTTTAACTTTTGCTGTACCTTTGTGGTACTTAAAACAATATTCTTACTACCAATTAACTATTTTAGTGTCTCTTATATATTACTATCTACATTTTTATCAAAAAATTCAAATGGTCATAATATTAATACGTCTCGATCCCTCATTCCATAATAAAGACAAAAAAAGTCTTTTCAAAAGTGGACACAATAAATCTCGAATAAAAAGATACACGAGTATCCCCAGGCACGATATAAACCGGCTAGTGATATGATAATATTAATGTTATCGTATTACGTGGCAAACGTGTTATTGTTTTTGATGAATATCGATGGAGCAAAAATTTGATTTTGATTTTATGATAAATTTACAAGTTTTATGAAAGACCTTTGTACTTTATAGTCAGTACTTTATGTTTTACCTCGTCGATTTCTTCCAACACCTTGACAAACAAAGCGAAACTCAAAGGTTGATGGCTCTGGTAAGGGAGAGTGACCGATCCACATTTGGCTCACAACCTTGATACGGTATTAAAATTCTTTCGAAATCGGTGTAAATAACTATAGATAATTTAACTAACCTGTTGTAATTTTTAAATTTTAAAATGGGGTTATTAGTAGACATTTGAATAACTGCAGGTTTTTCCATCTGAAATAACCTTTGATGGTTTTTAAATTTTTCTCTTGAATCTTGACCATATTGATAATCATAGTATGTAAAACACCGTTGACAAATCTATGTTCTACCATTATTTTTAGTAATCTGGTGACGCACAAGTCTGCTAAAGTTTTTTATTTAAACATAATGAGTTCTCCCGGAATTATATGTTAGTAACAACAAATCCCTGTGGTCTTCTAATTCTACAAGTTTTATGAAAGACCTCTGTACTGTGTGCACTCGTGGGGCCTAAACTTCTAGATTGACTTCAAATACATTTGGCACATAGGTAATGTCAGAATCTAGATTTAGCATCACTACTCGAAAATTTCTAAAAATTTGTGCTAACGATACTGCTTTACGAATTTAACTATATTTTGTGTTTCAAATAGCTGTAACTTACCAAAATGTTGACTTGGTAGTGCAGCTATTTTACTTAATTTTAGGTTTCTGTACAAAGTACAAAAATAAACCTTATATAACGGCTCGGTCTGTCCGTCTGTCCGTTGGTGTCGTTTGTCCGTTGGCTTGTTTCAATTCATAAACTACTATAGCTAGAAACATCAAATTTGGCACACAGGTGCATCTTGGCGTTTGATGCAACTGGACGCATTTTGGAGATTCTACACTTAATATTTTCAAGATGACGGCCCGGCCAATATGGCGGGTGACTAAAAAAAAGTTTTTAGTTACCATGGCATGTTATACATTAATTTAAAGGTCTTGAGGTGTAGAAAAAGAATATGCAACTATAACACCTGATAATTTTAACTAAGTCTTACAGAAACCGGCGATTGTTGCCTCACGTACTTATTTGTTACGCCTTACTTGTTTATTTGTTTCATTGCCAAGAAAAAGTCATAGGTGCTCTATGTGGCCTTCACGAGTCACGCGAACCATACCTAAACAGTTTCTCTAGTTCATCCCACACTCTGTTTAGGATTCCCTGCTTGCTCGAGTAGTCGATTTTTGTGGGCTTCGGGCAAACGTTTGCTGGATTCCGTCCACGCTCTGTTGGGAAATGCGAGGGCGTCCGGTACTTTTGCCTCTGCACAAACAAAGTCTGTCCCGAAATGGACGATACCACCGTCAGATGTTCGTTTCATTGGGCGGGACAACATTGAATTGTCGAAGAAATTAACGTTGAACCGTAATTGCTGATTCATTTCTACTAAAGCGACAATGGAAAAAAACATGAACAAACTATATAAATGGTTATGCCTGAATAAATTATCTCTGAACTTAGACAAGACTAAAGTATTAAGCTTCTCCCTAAACTCGACGGGACAACCAACAGACCCATTTGACATAAAACTTCAACTGACATAAAACCTCTGTACTGTGTTTCAACTGACATAAAACTTCAGCAGGATGACTGTGATGCGGGGGCCGGACCATGCCAGTGTGCCAGACTGAAACCATGTAACACAGTCAAGTATCTGGGTCTCACAGTAGACTCGACACTTAGCTGGAAGTCTCACATAGCAGCCCTCGCTAGAAGACTCAGGCAAACTATCTATGCTTTCCACTCAGTAAGAGGATTCCTTAGCTTAAATAATTTAAAAATGCTATATTGTGCTATGGTAGAATCACTGCTGAGGTACGGGATCATAGCTTGGGGAGCAGCCGCTCACACTAATTTACTTCCTCTAATTACAATACAGAAATCTATTATCAGGATAATATTCAATAAAACAAAAACCGAGCACACCAGACCACTATTTAAACAATTATCAGTACTTAAAATAGAAGAAATCTTCGAGATGGCTTCTATGACCAGACTTCACAACGGACGACATGACTTACACGAAATCAGACACGTACATAACACTCGAGCCAACGCCCAGTCACTTTTTGAAATTCCTAAAGTACACACTAGCCTAGCTCAAAGGAGCTGGCAGTATGTAGCAGTAAAAGCCTTTAATAGTCTACCGCCGGATCTAAAAAATATAACAGATTCGAACAAATTTAAAAAAGAAATAAAAATACATCTACTGGGAGGAAAATAGAAAATAAATGTCCCAATTTACTATTTACTAACTAATTTACTAATTATACTTGTAAANCCCCAAGTGGTATATATATTTGTAATCTACTCTTCAATACCTTTCATTTGATACCCCACTCAAAATTTAAAAAAAAAAAAAAAAATTCTCGCGATGTTAATTATCCGCCGTTTTGAATTTGAACAGCTGATTATTTTGACTTCTCTATATTTTTCCTGTGTGCGCGTCAAAACGATCTATAATACTGGTAAGTTTCACGCTTTTATCTCTTTTGCTTCAAAAGTTATTGGAACCGTACAGAGTGACAGATAGACAGACACAGGAACGTAACTATAAGGGTTTATTTTATTTTTTTTTTTTTTTGGTTTTACCAACGAAACCCTAAAAAGCAAAGGTAAGAATTTAATTTTGTATCTGTGTGAAATATAAATTGTAATTATTGCCTATCAGCCTACTCTTTCCTACGCCACAAGACACTTCGTCTTATAGTAGGAAATAACCCTGTATTAAAAATAAATATCACAAATAAAATTATTTAAATTAATGTATTTAAAACAATGTAAATGTAAAAATTGAAATATAAAATAAAGGGGAAAAAAAAAAAAAAAAATGTGAAACTCAAAACGATTTTTGCTGGGTCGTCTACATCGTTATCATAACAACAACAAAAGGTTATCTTTCTTGCTTATTGAGGAGCATAGCGCACTCACTCGGAAACCAAATTAAACTACAGAGTGTGTGGAAGCTACAGGTAGTGCAGCTCTGAATCTTCTTTCATTTCCGAGGTACAAATTTTCATAACACATTTATTCTTTTATGAACTCTCCGCATTTAGTTTTTCTAGGAGAAATCTAGTGTACGGGATATTTATAAAAATATATTTCTTCTCGCTGAAACCGAATTCTACATAATAGTCCAGGAGATTGTATGGAAAAGAGTGTCTGATTAAAATCCAGCTAGAATTTGGTGTATAAGTAAGCGCCTTTTAAGAATATGCGATCGGCTAAGTTCGTCTGCGGAACATAACATGGCAATAGGCATTTGAAAAAAATCACAGGGAAGTACTTGCGTCCAAGTACTTTTTAGGCTGTTGTAGATGAGTAAGCATACCCATTATGTAATTATGATTTTTGGTCGTCGATCTTAAGAGTCCGGGTTCGATTCCCCGGGGGGTCACAATGTTTTTTATCAGTAATAAACCAATAAGGAATGCAAACTTTAAAAAAGCATATATATATTTGTGTTCTACTTTTCAGCAGCTTTCATTTGATACCCCACTCAAAAATTTAAAAAAATGTAAATTTTTGAGTTGAATTGCGCATGCGCAAATCTAATTATGGACTTCTGTATATTTTTCCTCTGGTTGGGTCAAAAAGTTGCACCAGGGTTTCAAATTTCATTACTTTCGCTTGAACGGTTCGGGCCCTATGAACCAAAGAGCGACAGACGGACGGACACATCACCCTCGGCATAAGGGTTTTGAGAAGTATTTACAAAACCCTAAAAACAAACCTCTTGGGAGTGGCTATGTCCCACCAATTTCGTTGGACAATGTGATTTTAATTTTGAATTAAAATCACCTGAGAAATTAATTATTAGACCTAAAATAATGTTCATTTTAGTTGTTCACCTCTTTGATTTGGTTTAGTATTTGACTAACTAACCTATTAACTGTCAAATTACCACCAACTTGATTACTGGTTTACTAACAAAATTCGTACTTAGGATTATGAAAATTACATTGTCCACCTAAAAGGGCGGGATATGGCCGTTCTCAGCCTTTTTTTTTTTAATTGCCTACTGCCAAGTTATGTCCCAGGTCCCAGAGACGAACTCAAAAGGCGACCACATATTCTTAAAAGGCGCCAAAAGATTGATTAGTACACAAAATTCTAGCTTCATGTTAGTCAGACACATTTTTGCACGCCATCTCCTGGACTATAATCACCTGTTAAACAATACATATATAAATATGCTAGATACATGCCTCTCTCAATATATCTTAATACATCCCTTTTTTCTTGCACTGGCATACATGATGACCTTATGAAAGCTGAAAGATTTGACATTAAATTGTTTATTTTTTATTTTATTTTTTTTTTTTACTGGTCTTATATTACTTTGCTTTGTAAGTTTCATCGCACACCTATTACCCCAATTTTGAACCACTTCCCGTCATTTAATCTTCTCCAAATTTTGCACATAGAAACAACTAAGGTGAAGAATACATAAACCAAAATAATAAAAATAAAAAAACAAAATGGCGGCATATTGCTTTGCTTTGTAAGTTTCATCGCACATCTATTACCCCAATTTTGAACCACTTACCGTCATTCAATCTTCCCCAATTTTTGCACATAGAAACAACTAAGGTAAAGAATACAGACACAAAAAAAAGTAAAAAAAAAATTGTACATAAGACCAGTTTTCAAAAATGGAATTTTTATATTAATTATTATTTTTAATTTACGTCGAGAGACAGCTAGTGTTATTTCTTAAATAATAGGATTCATAATAAATTAATTAAATA
Organism: Gerris buenoi; assembly: GCA_001010745.2. Lineage (NCBI taxonomy): Eukaryota > Metazoa > Arthropoda > Insecta > Hemiptera > Gerridae > Gerris > Gerris buenoi. The sequence continues at coordinate 657,966 of KZ651105.1, forward strand.
TTTATTCTAAGGCCGATATATTCAGGGTTTTCTAAACAATTTTTCGTTCTTATTAATACTTTTAGATGCTTTAAATCGTTGAAATATTTCATTCTTGATCAAAAAATAGCTAAAAGATTATATGGAGTTTTCAACCCAACCGAAAGGAATAGCCACTGGATTATTACCTTTCTCATGTAATACATTGTCAACAAAACATAATATAAAATTAAATAGTAGTGTTAATCAATAGAAATAAAAAAAAAAGAGTTATCAAGGACTAGCTTAAAAACTTTTTTAACTTGTCTTTAGAATCACCCAAATTTTGTTAATCCAAATTCTAATGTTAGTTAGAGTTAAAAAAAAATTTGAATATTACATATTTGCTTCGTGCTAAATTTGTTTTGCCCTTGAGACACCTTTTATAAAGTTTTAATCATTTTCAACATTAAAATGAATTAAATCAAATATTTAATTTATAAATATTATTTCGTATTTATTTATCCGGTGCTTCATAAATTAATTCTTAAGTAAATAATGAAATGAGTCTAATTAAACAGAAGTGACACAGCAGAATTAATATAATTAATTAAATGTATTTGAGTTGGATGGAATATAATTTATTTATATCAGGAGAAGATTATTTGTGGAGGTTATTTTTGGAACAAAGATTTTCCTGGTGACAAGGGTCTAAATGTGAAATATATTAATATTGATTATTATTAGATAAGGCCCAGTCAAAATTTTAATTTTACTATGTGCGTAGTATACAGTGTATGTACACGAATGAAGTTGACTAGTTGACTATACGTGTAAATTCAAATAAAAATTTAGATTTTTGAAGAAAAGTCTCTCTTTATAAAACCTCCTGCTTGTTCTTGAATGAAGATTTAGAGTATTACATTTTGTTCAAAATGTACCCTGTACCCAAAAAGTACAGATTTCTAAATTCGGACCAGAGGAAACTGGACCAAATTTCGACTATGTAAGAAACAAGTGTTCCATATTCCAAAGGAAAATTTTGACTTTAAAATGTCGAAAATCGAATTAAATCTCCCCCGCAATTAATAAAAAAAATCAATTTCGTATGATTCTAAAATTAGGGGTTAATTTAAAGGTCTCGCTGAGTTCAATAATAGTTTTATATTGCTTAGTTTGATAAAAAAAAAAAAAAAAAAAAAAAAAAAAAAAAAAAAAAAAAAAAAAAAAAAAAAAAAAAAAAAAAAAAAAAAAAGTTTGATATTAATTTTTGGAAATTTCTTGAATTGTCGAAATTTGGTCAGGTTTCCTCTTGTAGGTATTGGGTACAATTTCAACAGAAAGTTAAAAGTAAGAAAGTTAAGTTAGAAAGCTTTAAATCTTCATTCGTTACAAAGAGATTTAGAAACATTTTACATACATTTTGAACGAAAAGTAATACTTTATATCTTCATTCGTGACAAGGGGCTACCCATGGGCGAACCTTCTATCTGCTTGTAGTATTAACCGTTAAATAAGTATGTGGATTTAAGACAATATTTTATGAGTTGCGATTTGTCTTCAGCTAACTTTCTTCTTATGATGGCGATGGTGTCGTCTATCGGTAGGATGGTTAAAATATCTGTACCCGCCTACAAGAACACGTAAGAGCTGTGAAAAACGTCGACGACAGATCAGCGATTACACAACATTCTGATGAAACCGGACATCTCATAATGTTTGAGGACATGAAAGTACTTGCTACCGTCAACAGGTAACACAACAGGTTGGTAAGGAAGGAGAGCTATCGAGATCTAGAAATAACCAGAGAACTTCAACAGAGAGGATGGATTCATTCTTTCCCTGACCTGGAAACCGCTAGTTAGTTCCAGTGCCAAGCAGAAAGCTAGAAGAGGAGCTGCGGTCACTTCTCGACTTCAAACATCACCCGCTCCACAGATGAACTCTCGGCAGCACCTGCCTAATTGCGTCATTCCGATTAAGGATAAACCTGAATCAAGGAACCCCCGGGGAATCCAGGTATAACCTACGTTCCAGTAAGCAACTACAAATACGCCGTCCTTCACTCCATTCGTCAGTATGTCTTGTTTTTACTTCATGTAAACATCACGATGCACCACATCCCTGAAGATGCTTCCAGTAGTGGAAGTGAAACGTCGGACTTCATCTCCTTTGTGAAGCGCGATTTCACCGGAAAACCAAGCTGTTTATTATTTAATTTGTAGTTAATTTAAATATGAATTAATACAATCAGTAAATATGCTAACATATGCTTTCAGTTTACACAAACGTTCCGTAGCTAATATAATTAGATTTTTAATATACATATATAATATACAGTAGTCACCGCTTAATGTGATCACGGTTAATGTTATCAACCGCTTAGTGTGATCACGGTTAATGTTATCAACCGCTTAGTGTGATCACGGTTAATGTTATCAACCGCTTAGTGTGATCAAAATAGCTTGGAACGGCCCCACCCAATACCAATACATTAAAAAATATCCGCTTATTGTTATCAGTATTTCGTTTATTGTGATCAAAGTCAAGTCGAAATCGTTGAATTTTTTTATATAATTTTCGG
>KZ651105.1:661444-681681 GCA_001010745.2 Gerris buenoi
GGGGGGGGGGGGGGGAGGGGTCAAGAGCACTCGTACAGCTGTGTATTCTATAATTTAAACAGAGTGGCAGATCTTCAATTAACCAGAGATTTAGAGAAGAGTGCGGCCACTCATCAAAACTGCAACACTGACTCTACTACGCCACGTTGCTCCGCTCACCACCGCAATTTAAATTGAATAAATCAAGAGCAGGCAATTCAATTTAAATACACTTGAGGTCTCTCCTCCATTCACAAATATTAACACCATTCTCTCTAGATTTATAAATCTCTATTTAGACTCGATTGTTTGAATAAGTAACAAAGTTAGTTTTATCGAAGCCTGGATATTTAGCGATATTTTGTTTTTGAAACGAAATATTTGCTTTTTGAACGAAGTTTCTTATGGCATGTTACATTGTCTGGAGCCCGGGAGTGATCCAAAAGGTAATTTTAAAGTAAAGGTAATTTTAAAGTAAAGGTAATTTTAAAGTAAAGGTAATTTTAAAGTAAAGGTAATTTTAAAGTAAAGGTAATTTTAAAGTAAAGGTAATTTTAAAGTAAAGGTAATTTTAAAGTAAAGGTAATTTTAAAGTAAAGGTAATTTTAAATTAAAGGTAATTTTAAAGTAAAGGTAATTTTTATACAGTGATTCAGTTCTTCTTCCATTAGAAAAAGGAACAAATAAAGCGAATACCCAGATAAATAAAGGTATGTTAAATTTATTTATATTTTAACCCGACCCAAACTACCAATTTAGTTGGGCATGTCTTAAATAATGTACGAGTCCTAATAGTCGATGACAGAAAATCAATGTGCCCTACATTTAAGTAACACTTAATAGTTATTTATGCACCTAGGGAGTAAAGTAAGCCATTATTCCCTGAGCGAAAAAGTTGGTTCTTGAGGCGAAGCCGAAGGAACCACGGTCCCTAAATCCCAAGGCGAAGCCAAGGGAATTAGAGTTTTTGAATAATGGCACTTTACTCACGAGGTACATACAAGTACAATACGCGTCGAGTGTGGAAAGTAGCATTTTGCATGCGAGTGTGGAGTTTGCACCCGAGCGACAGCGAGGGTAGTAAAACCACACGAGCGTACTTTATCTACGATTGTTAGATTTTAATAATAAATGCAGAAAAAAATTATTAACTTCCGGTATGTAAGCTCGTATTTCTCTTTTGATAAACCATATTACCGCTCTTACTAAAAATATAGAAAAATATGCAAAATGTGCGGCCTGCTGGGCCGTAGAAAAAATAAGATTAACAATTCGATCTGATGTACTGGAAATCCAAGCTGGCGGATAATTCAGGTCACTCGAAGAAAAATTTTTTTTTTTTAAATTTTGAGTGGGGTATCAAATGAAAGGTATTGAAGAGTAGATTACAAATATATATTCCACTTGGGGAAAGTATTTAATTTTCGGCGCCATTTTGTCAAGAAACATCGAAATGTTTCGTGTCCCCCCCCCTAAAATCGTATTTCCGCTGTTACTAAAAATATAGAAAAATATGCAAAATGTTCGGTCTGCTGGGCCAATGAAAAAATAAGATTAGCAACTCGATCTGATGTACTGGAAATCCAAGATGGCGGATAATCATGTCACTCGAAAAAAAAAAAAAAAAATTTGAGTAGGGTATCAAATGAAAGGTATTAAAGTGTCGATTACAAATATATATACCACTTAGGGTTAGTGTTTAGTTTTCGGCGCCATTTAGTCAAAAAACATCGAAATTTTTCGTGTCCCCCCCCCTAAAATCGTATTTCCGCTGTTACTAAAAATATAGAAAAATATGCAAAATGTGCGGTCTGCTGGGCCAATGAAAAAATAAGATTAGCAATCGATCTGATGTACTGGAAATCCAAGATGGCGGATAATTCATGTCACTCGAAAAAAAATATTTTTTTAAAAATTTTGAGTGGGGTATCAAATGAAAGGTATTGAAGAGTAGATTACAAATATATATAACCACTTTGAGATAGTGTTTAGTTTTCGGCGCCATTTTGTCAAGAAACATCGAAATGTTTCGTGTCCCCCCCCCCTAAAATCGTATTACCGCTCTTACTAAAAATATAGATAAATATGCAAAATTTTCGGTCTGCTAGGCCAATGAAAAAATAAGATTAGCAATCCGATCTGATGTACTGGAAATCCAAGATGGCGGATAATTCATGTCACTCGAAAAAAAATATTTTTTTTAAATTTTGAATGGGGAATCAAATGAAAGGTATTGAAGAGTAGATGACAAAAATATATAGTACTTGTGGGTAATATTTCATTTCCCTCTCCATTTTGTCAAAGAATTAATAATCCCCCTCCCCCCCTCCTCCCCCTACTAATTTTGAAGTGGGGTATCAAATGAAAGGTATTGAAGAGTAGATTACAAATATATATACAACTTAGGGTTAGTGTTTCATTTGCGGCGCCATTTTGTCAAAAAACATCGAAATTTTCCGTATTAAAGCTGATACGATCCATTGTTCTTGGTTCACACAGCGTTTTGAAGTAGTGGATCGTTTTTAAAACGATGTGTCAACATAGTAATAGATTTATTATCTCTGTTGACCTATTTTGAACCACATATCGTATATTGAGCCATTTTTTTGGAACGAAGTTCCTTATGGCACATTCGGAGCCTGAGAGTAAATCCGAAAAAACTACCAAAATTACCGTCACAAAATAACCGTCATGAAATCACCGTCACGCGAAATCCGTCACGAAATATCTACCGAGGACGATAAATTGAGTAAAAGATCACCGAATTAGTTGAAATTTTGTACACATGTTCATTTTACCAATGCCCAGGCTGAGTACGTTGGAAAACGTTATCCGTCCAAGCGTTCACGTGCAACGCTCGCGTAAACGTAAGCTTCAAAAAGACGGGAAAAAATGTTATTATGGAACCCTGTTACTTTTTTGTTTATTCTTGTTATATGTCAAATTATATCTCACTTTGTTTTATAGATATTGAAAATAAATCGTTGTAAACAGTTTATACGTCTTAAGCATTTTATGTGATTTTATAATTTGTATTTAATGAAAAATGTAAGGAACTTCGTTCCTAACCGGGTGTCCCGCGACACCACACGTATTTTTCCCCCATGAAATGAGTATTTTGTCTATGATTAAATAACCTTTATTCCATATAGAGTTCCAATGTGTAATATCATTTATTTGATTGAAGGCTTATAAGAAACAAACAGAACAAGTTATTAAGAAAAAAAATTGTGTTTTAGATATAGCAAAGAAGACGATAGAAGCAATACAGCAGACTTGATAGCTTAATCGATATAATTTCCTTAACAAGAACTTAAGTTGGAATTCCCAACTTTCAGTAGATTTACCTTATCAAACCAAATTCTGGACAGCCATTACTAAAGTAAAATAAATCCTTCTCTAAAACGTACAAAACTTTTAATTATGCCCTCAAGTTTCAAAGGAATATTCTAAACTAAACTAAATGCAGATTGATAAGCTTCATCTGGTTTTTGAGAGCCATTTTACAATTGTTGGTAAATTGGAATTAGGTCCTATGCACAATTTAATCCTCCTTTCAATTCTTCGGAATTCCGTAAAATTTATTTGTTGGGGGAGAAAGAGGAGGGGAAAAGACCTATAGTGGTCCTTTTTCAATTAAATATTAAAATAGGTCCCTTTTTGAAGACCTTCTTCTCTTGTTCGGTCAAGGTTTGACAAAAATCCTAAATGTCGGACTGATTGTTGTGATGTAAAATTGAATTTGACTGGAGGGTGGAAACTCCGCGAGGAGTGGGGGGAAGGGAATTTTCCCCCCACCCCTGAAACGGGCCCTTTAATTAAATTTCCTCAACTGCCTGGAAGAACTCTACCCCAGGACCTCTTTCTTCACTAAGGAAACCAATTAATTTTTCTTCTGTCGGCGTCCATTTGGGTAAAAGTCGAGAAGGTTTTGACGTTAAAGAGAAGCGAACGCATAATGGAGTCTTTTGATCGACTCTCGGACTCTACAACAGCTTTTAGTCGAGGAGGAGGTGGGAGGAGGCGAGGAAGGGGGAATAAAGAATCAGCTCTTTATGAATTTCAAACTATTCTTCTATATTTTATCATCAAGTCAGAATAAGGACCTTTTTTAGAAAGTTGATTGTTATTCAAAAATAATTCTTATTTTCTGTTTTTCGATCTAATTAAAGTGTCAATAAAACTCGAAACTCGATGCTTTTAAACAAAACAAGATCTGTGCGATATTTAAACAAAAATATTATTTTAATAATTTTGGTATAGTAATTACATTATGATACTACTAGCCGTTATGCCCGTGACAACGGGCAGAATAAAATATGATCAAAAAATTTATAATAAATAGAAGAATATTGTAATAAATAGATATTATACTTTATAAGTAGAAAGTTTAAGGCCGAAAGTTTCAATCTGGTTTGGTAGCTCATTGCTAGCGGTCTCGCTTCTTACGCTGGAGGTCACTGGTTCAATCCCAGCTTATGGCGCACCAATTTTTAACGTTATAAATCATTTAGAGGTGAGTCGTTGTTGTCGTTGTCGTTGTCGTCGTCGTTGTTGGGACACTACTCGATTATATAAAAGATGGTTATCTTTATACCCAGTAAACTATAACAAATAATTTGTTTTAGGAATTTTTGAGAAATGTGGCTGGGATATGCGACATTCATTTGATTATTGCTCAGGTCCTCATACTAAAATATAAAAAATATCTATACAAATTTTACGTTGTTCAGATGATCTACAAATTGTTTTATCTTCAGAAGGGAGAATAAGTGAACTTTTATCCTAGTTCAGGTCAGGTTGAACAGGGAGTAATGGAATATAAGGGATTCATGACGTCTCATGATCCCCCCAGTGTTTCTCTAGATAAAACACAAAAGTAGGGTTGATGTTAAATACACGACTAAATCTATAATGTCATCTTCACAATGTTTGTACTGGTCCAGAACTGTTGTCATAGTGATTCATCAGTTCAAACAGGTTAAAGTTAAAATCATAATTTCTAAATATAGATAAACTAATTCATACAATATATTATATTATTGTATATACATATCAGTTGGCAATAGTGTTCGACATTATTATGACACAGCTAATGGCTGATTAACTCTCTTGGTGCATAAATTACTATTAAGGTCGTCTATTTAGTACAACTAAGTCGGATATTGTTTTGCGTGCATCATCATCCAAAAATTTGCTATTTTCATTTTCATTTATTCTTTGTGAACTATGTCCTACCATTGTTGGAACTATATCTAAATCATTTTTCAGTCATATTATGTTATGTAGCAATTAACTTTGGTAGTTAAGATTCGTACGTCCCTAGAACAATATGTTTTGACGTATTATAGTTGATATCATTCAGCATTTGAAGCTATGGGTGCGTGTTCAGTTCGTAATATCCCAAAACCAATTACTAATTATAGTAAACACAAATAACACTACATACTATACATATATATACTTAAAGCAACGAAGATACAAATTAGGCTGGCATTGCATTTTCCTTCTATTGAGTGCTTTCTGTACTGAGAAAACTAAATGTCTTATACTTAAATGTTATTTAGTATAATAGTAATATAGGATAATTAATCTTTTAAATAGTTATTTATGCACCTAGGGAGTAAAGTAAGCCATTATTCCCTGAGCGAAAAAGTTGGTTCTTGAGGCGAAGCCGAAGGAATCATGTCCCTAAATCACGAGGCGAAGCCGAGGGAATTAGACTTTTTAATTCCCGAGGCGAAGCCAAGGGAATAACGCTAATTAGCTCCCAAGGCGAAGCCAAGGGAGATAATTATCGCGAAGGGAATAATGGCACTTTACTCACGAGGTACATACAATATTTTATCTCCTGTAGGAAGTAAATACATATTTTCGTTCATTGCACAGTTTTTATTTATTATTTTAATAAATAACAATAATTATTAGCACTTTTAATAAAAGATATAAGAGATTCAGTTTTAAAAACATATAAGAATTGGAATTAAACTCAAATAGAAGGTTACTTAGATGCAGGTTATAAACATAGATAAACATGGTCGTAAAAGCAGTGGCGCCAACCTGATTTCAACATCTTCATTACATTAACCATTCATTTTCTACTATTTATAAAATAATTAAGTATCAATCTTTACTTTTTCGCCCAACTTTACTTTTTCGCTCTACTTTTTACTTTTTCTCCCTACTTTTTTATTCAGGGATGAAAAGACCTGCTTTAGTCCCTCTAAACTAATTCAAAATCATAACTTTTTTACCCTACTGGAGATAAAATAAATTTTCATGTTTAAAACGACAAAAAATAATGTGCTAATTATTAGTGTGGTACATAGCTTCCTTGTGTCCTATTTCAACCTATATAAGTTTCAACCTTCTGCGCCCATATGTTTGTTTCTCTTCCACATGCGCCCAAATATAAATTTATTTTATGATATTTTGATGGTTTGTAAAATGCAGTCCGTAGATAGTCCCATATTAATTTGAATCATCTGTGCTCTTTAAATTTTGCTAACAGTCCGGGAGATAGCATACAAAGAAAGTGTGTGACTAACATCAAGGTAGAATTTTGTGTAAAAGTTAATCTTTAGGTATATTTTAAGAAAATATTATTAGCTAAGTTCAGCTGTGGGACATATTTATCTAGGTAGGTAATGGGCATTTGGGGGAAAAAAACAAAAAAAAAAACGGGGCGGCTATGGTCGACAGGGTGATTTTCATGATCCTGAGTAAAAAATTAGTTAGTTAACCAAAAAACCAAGTTGATGTTAGTTTGCCACTGATAGGTGCCCACTTTGATGTGGAACAATATTTAAATAACTAACCTAAAGAGGCAAACCATCAACATGATTTTTGGACTGCTCACTGATTTGGTTTCAGAATCACATTGTCCACCATAAAAGGGCGGGACATGGCTGCTCTAAACCTCGTTGTTTTTTTTTTTTTGTTTTTTTAATACTTAATGCCAAGATATGCCCCGCAGAATTTAGTCGACCAGATAACGTTCTTATAAGGCACCAAACGTTTTTTTTATATAAGGAGTTGGTTAGGCATTTTCAGTAAATTTTACTTTAGATTCTTATTTAATTTATTTTCTAATTTTAATTGATTCTTATTAGTTGTATAAAGTTGGTTATGGCAGACTTTCTTAGTTAATCTAATTATTGTTCCACTGAGTCCCAGGCAGAGCATTGCTGTTTTAATTTAATTATGTTGACACCTGGACTCCACCATCTTCCTTTGCTCCCTTCTCCTTCCTCCACTTCCTTTTTTTAAGCCAGTCTGTCTTCATCGTTCAATCTGAACACAGTTAAACCAGGGTGTCCAGCGATCAGGTCGCTGGACACCCTGTAAACTTATACCTTAAAATCTTTGCTTGTGTCGGTCTACCGGACCATCAAGTTTGGTGATAGCTTGTGTTGGTCTACCGGACCATCAAGTTTGGTGATAGCTTGTGTCGGTCTACCGGACCATCAAGTTTGGTGATAGTTTGACCATCTCACTGATCTGCCTACCGGGTAATCAGCTATCTGACTCACACACAGACTTTTGCTGGTTATCCTGATCTTCATGCTGATTTGCTGTCTCCCGGACCCTCAACGAAGATTCTTGGAACCACGAAGCACATTCTACGTCCACATACTATTTCTACTATAGGTACCTTCATCCTAATCCACACCTTTCCCTTTTTCTTCTCCCTTACTATTAAATTCATGTCATTGTTTTAAACCGACTTTAATTATTTCTTTATTTATTATTATATGATACTTGTGAAAAACTGCTATTTCTTTTTTTGTCTATATCCTTATCCTTATTTAAATACAGTCCAACATTAGATTTTTTTATTAATTATCATTTTTCAATCAGCCCCTATTTTCTTATTTAGGCAGTGGAAAGATTGGGCTTTGCATTTACGCAACCCCCTTTTCATTACCAGGAGTTAAGAAAAATATTAATATGAGGTTATGATTAAATTATGTAGACTGTAATGAATGAAACAAACATAAAAATGTGGAACATAAAATACGTGAGATTTGAATGAATGCTCACGAGTACGAGTATAGTGGACTGTGTGGGGTTTACAGAAATCAGAACGAGGGAGGGGGAATCTAAAAGTCCAAAGGTGTGGAAGAGGGAACTAAACGAGCTTCAAAATTACGCCACCAGAGTAGCACTACATTAGATAATATAAAACTGAATAGATTTACTTATACCAAAAATTCTACCTTGATGTTTGTCAGACACTGTTTTACAAGCTTTCTCCTTGACTGTAAATTAATACTTTAATTCATGGAAAAAATAAATTGTAGTTTTTTCTACTTGTCCCATTTATAGAAACTTAAAGTGAAGAGTGTGGGTTGTGAAGGGTTAATAAAACAATGTGTGTTAAAACTTAAAATATTTGTTAAAATTATTCTCTAATAAATTTATTTAAAACGTATTTTAAAAAACAAGCTTTTATTCGTATTCTTCTCAGCAAACCCTTTCATTTGATACCCATATTATGGGCGTGCTTAAAAAATTACTAGTCCAAAATTTTGTGCTGACCGCCATATTGGATTTAGAATGACGTCACTTAGCTAACCATGCATTGTCATCCAAACTAAACGTGTATGCAAAATTTCACTTCAATCGGTTGAGGATAACTGCTTTAAAATTCAGTTGTAAGATTTGACCAAAACATACATACATACATATTTACAAATACATACAAACAAGTTGAATAAAAGCTTTTAAAAATGACTATATTTTACTCCATTCGCATAGACGTGCCTGAAATATAATTTTAACTTCATGCCGTTCTTCAAAATGCCGTTATGATTAGATAAAAAAAAAAACGATAAATATAAACAAACTATTTTAATTCAGAAATAAGATCAAATCAAAAAATATTATTGAAAAGAACCTACCGGTAAACGAAGGCTTACAAAAAGAAAAATTAAAATCGTAGGAAAAATTAAAATCGTCTTTTGAAGTGACTCTCCCACTAATCTCTAAAATAACTGGAAATTTTGAAAGACCATAACAAATAACTATAAACTACAAAGAATATCACATGAGTTACCAACCAATGGCAACCAATTATTAACATCTAACTCAATATAAATGATTATCAACTTAACATCAAATTATAAACATCTAACTATGAAATATCTAAAAATAATCTAAAAAAAAAAAAAAAAATGACAATGTAATTAAAAAACGGGGGTAAAATCAAATTAATTAGACAAAAATAGATTATAAAAAAATAAACCATGAATGTATACGAAATAGGACACGAGGAAGCTATGTGCCACACTAATTGGAAGAGTATTATTAATGAGATAATAATAAAATGGTTTGAATATTAGTTCGAAAAAAGGGTTAAATGAGTCGGTTAATTTATCATCAAAAAGATGAAATCAGAAGTGAAATTTAATCTTTTGTTGTATCAAAGGTGGAGGGGAGGTTAAATTAAGTCACTAGATAAAACAGACCTTCCCTTAAATTTGAATACGGCCTCAGTTGGCATTTTTTACAAATATAGAAAGAGGGTAGAGAACAAAGTGGATGAGTATGTTGAAGGTAGAAGTGCCGAGATGGTTTGAGGTGGTATATTTTGGAACTGCCATTGAATAATTTGAGCTCTGAGAAGGGGGGGCGCGTAGTTTTGAGCCCCCGCTTGAGAGTTGGCAACCCTTTCGTCTCGCCGACCAATAATGTATGGGCATAACATTTCCCAGGTCCCTTTTCCCTTCGTCCCCCCCCCCCCACTCTATTTACATATTTCTACATATCTGCTGGAATAACCGCCTGTGGATAATTGAATAATATCGAGTCTCAACTGGTTTTCGTTTCTCTGTCGTACAGTTAACAAAACTGTTTCTTGTTGGTTAACTCGACTCATTAGACATTACGAGAGTTACTCCTGTAGGTTTCCCGAACCTACTAAACCTACAAGCCTTGCATACGTGATATCTAATGCCTTATCCCCCTCCACTCCAATTTCCATATGAACATAGATAAATAATTCACTTATAAGCACTGAAAGGTAAATCATCTATGCTTGTATCAATTATTAAATAATGAGCAAGGACAAATAATTAAATAGTAAGTATTGCAAGATAAATTGACTTCATTGATTCATCAAATATTTATGTTCACCAATTATGTTCTTTTTCACAAACAGTGAATTATTACAATGTAAATTGCAATACTAATTTAATAATTTACTTAGCTAATTGTTAAATTTAGGTCAATAAAATATCACGATATATATTTCATTCACGATCTTTGCTTTACTAGTTATATAATATTAACGAGTTAAATGTTATAGATTGAAGATTGTGAGAGATCTTGATCAGAAGACGAATTATAAGTTAAATCTAGACTTCCAATTGGTGTGGCACATAGCTTCCTCGCGTACTATCACGTATCATATATTTTCTATGCCATTACAAGCAATTATTGTCTAATTTGTTTAATTATTTCTCCTTTTTTTAATGCTTCAAAATTGTTTTAAAACAAATTTATCAAAAGCTAAAGAGCGTAGACGGTTAAATTTTATCTGGGGACATCTGCGGGTTACTTTATATTATACTAGCCGTTAGGTCCGCGGTAACGGGCAGAATAATAAATATGGTTTAGAAAAAGAGCTGAGAGATAATTAGTTATAATTGAAATATATATTTAAAGAGATATTTACTGTTTAAATAGTAAGTTTTATGCAGTTATAGGTAATTAAAATTAAAACATTTAAATAGTAAGTTTTATGCAGTTATAGGTAATTAAAATTAAAACATTTAAATAGGAAGTTTTGTGCTCCGATATTCGTTACATAGGTATAGTGCAAATAGTTTGGTATCAGGCTTTCACCCAGTAGCCCCGGGTTCGATCCCAGCTTATGGCACATCAATTTTTAACGTTATAAATCATTTAGAGGTGAGTCGCTGTTGTCGTTGTCGTTGTTGGGACACTACTCTATTATATAAAAGATAAACTATAAAGGTTTCATACTAATTAGATAAGTACTTTTGAAGCTTTAGGTGTAAATAAATGTATATTTGGGCGCATTTTGAAGAGAAAAAAAAGAGCGCAGAAGGTTGAAACCGGACGTGTAGTTTTTGATAATATGTTGGTTAGTAAAAATTGAGAGACAGACCGGCATGAAACCTAAATTTTTCTCGTCAGGAGCTTTCATTTGATACCCCACTTAAAAATAAAAATATTTGAGTTACACCACATTTTTTGTAAATTGTGCAAAATAATATTAAATTTTTAAATGTTCTGAATTTTTTTCTAAATACATACTGAAAGACAGACAAATCAAAAACATTTTCTGATGTCTAAAACTGATTTCTGTCGGAGACATAAAATATTTTCGTTCGAAATAAATAGCATTATTTATGTATTATTTTTCATTTCATACTCTCTTGAAAAACCCGATACGCTACATCGAAGCCCAGGTAATCTACAACAGATACATACGCCCAAGATTCCCATAATCGACCTGTATATGGCTGTGTCTTAAAATAGAGGACTGAAGATGGAAATTGTATTAAGAGAAAACTTATGAAATGAAGAATCCATAATTTGTGAATTTTTTTTTTATCAATATATAGAAAAGACTTAAATTATATGTGCCGGTTTTTTTTTCATTTCTATATAATGTTCCGTATAGGCTAGTTCAACAAAATGATGTCATATGCTTCACTCTATAAAAATTCAGTAAACATTTTACATTAGACTCATAAATGAAAATTCACTAATAGTCCAGTGCAATTAGACAAATAAAAGGCTAAACTTCAGAAAAATTAAGTCAAAGTTCAAAAAAGTTATGAATGACTTATATACTGGCATACCTGCAGCATATAGTACTGTAAGGAACAGCAAATTGCAATAATTTATATCTAACAATAAAAAAAAAAAAAAACCTTTTTCTACATTAGGAAAGGATAAACAAATTGTTTTCTTTCTTTCTCTTTTTTTTCAAATGCCTTGCTGAATACTTAATTTTTTCCACCGGCAAAAAGTTCCTCAGAATTTCGGAGGGGGGGGGGATTCAACACCCCTAAACATCTGGATCTAACCACATTGAATATTACATTCAGAATCCTACAAAAATATGTTTAAATAATTCTACGAAGGCTGGAAAGAAGACTGGCGCTGTATTTTTCCCTGCTCTATCTGTTTACCTGAGTTTTTTTTTCTCTCAGAGTTCTGAAGAAGTTTTTCCATTTCAAAAACACCCGAACTTTTAACATGTAAATAGAAATGGGTGCAGCTACGGTAAAATGGGGTTTGTTCCTGTTGTTATTTTTCAGCTTCTCTTCAAAATATTTGTAACAATTTTTTTTTTCTATTTCAATTCTGTTTCAATTATTTATATTTAGCTCTAGTTACACGGTCAAAATTTTTTCGCAAACATTTTGCGCAAAATTTTTGATCGTGTATGAGGTCGTTAAGATATACAAGATGTTTAATTATTGTTACTTCCATGAAAATGGAAGTATGGTGATACCCTCCAAAACGTGATTCCGAGATCTCTGTGAAGAAGGGGTCTTAAGAACTCGGGGATATCATAGAAATCCGTTTCATATACATGTATGTATATGTATACTGTGCGTACGTATGTATGTACGTACGTTCGTTCGGCACTTTAAACCTCTATAACATCGCTTCAAGACATCGTATTGAAATGCGGTTTGCGGCATTTTGTAGAACTTTTGTCGGAAAAACTGATGGCGCAAAATCCGAATATCGTAGCTCACGACGTTTTGGAGCTACAGTCACTTAAGCACGAAATTGGTCGATGATAACTTCAGTAGGCTCTATTTTATTTCAATTTTCTTTGGGGTAAATATGTGTCAGATTGTACCTATACTTTTTGAGCACAATCGGACAAGCGGTTTGGGAGATATTGGCATTTTAGTGTTTTTTTTTCGGAAACAAATTGCGGCAAAACTGTAAGTCGTATCGAAAAGTGGATAGCACCAGCGATAACTGATTTTAAAAGATTACAACTTTGGTCCTTTGACTTTTTTGTAGTAGGACCATCACTTCTATCTTAAATAGAGACATGTTTTTTTTTTTTATTGTGTTTATTATCATTATTATTTTTGTTGCAAAACTATAATCAATATTTGCTGTTTGTACGATGTAGTTTATACAGAGTTCTCTCTTGCTCACGTATTGACACGGCAAAATTTCATAGAAATCACGTGTGGGATTTCCACACCGGTACTTTTTAGGGTTTCGTTGGTAAAACCAAAAAAAAAGAAACCCTTAAAGTTTCGTTCCTGTGTCTGTCTGTCTGTCACTCTGTACGGTTCCAATAACTTTTAAACCAAAGGAGATAAAAGCGTAAAATTTACCAGTACTAAAGATCGTTTTGACGCGCACACAGGAAAAATATAGAGAACTCAAAATAATCAGCTGTTCAAATTCAAAATGGCGGATAATTCACATCGCGAGAAAAAAATATTTTTTTTAAATTTTAAGTGGGGTGTCAAATGAAAGGTATTGAAGAGTAGATTACAAATATATATACCACTTAGGGTTAGTGTTTAGTTTTCGGCGCCATTTTGTCAAAAAACATCGAAATTTTTCGTGTCCCCCCCCCCCAAAAAATCGTACTTCCGCTGTTACTAAAAATATAGAAAAATATGCAAAATGTGCGGTCTGCTGGGCCATAGAAAAAATAAGATTAGCAATTCGATCTGATGTACTGGTAATCCAAGATGGCGGATAATTCAGGTAACTCGAAAAAAAATATTTTTTTAAAATTTTGAGTGGGGTATCAAATGAAAGGTATTGAAGAGTAGATTACAAATATATATACCACTTAGGGTTAGTGTTTCATTTTTGACGCCATTTTGTTAAAAAACATCGATATTTTTCGTTCCCCCCCCCCTCCTCCCCCTTACTAATTTTGTTTCACAATACCAACGAAACCCTTTTTACGTGAGACTTCACGCCTTACCAATTTATTTATTACAATTCTCCAATAGTTATTTACGCAACAAGGGAGAGAATGATGTTTTCCGGCTCGAGGTTAAGTTTTCACCTGAAGCACCGCCGAAGAGAGAAAACTTCATTATCTCCCGAGGCCCTTGGCCGAGGGAGATAACTGTGGTATTAGCTCTCGAGGCTTGCCGAGGGAGACAATCCCGAGGGCAGAAATACTTTGATCCATGTTGCGTATTAATTTTTATCCACGACTAGTGCACCATGGGTAATAGCTATTAAGTTTTTAAATATAAAAGTTTTACCTATTTATATATTTAGTTAATTGATTTATTAAAATAACAATTTTTATACTAAATATAAGTTTTTAATTTAATTACGTTTAGTTTGTTTTTTTAATTTAAAGACTTTGTATGATAACCTAAAGTAACCTTCCCAAAAAAATAGTAAACAAAAGAGCTAAAAAAAACATTGCTACTAACATAATACTTAAAATTTACCTAAAAAATTACCTTTTAAGTTGGTATGATTGTTTTTTTACTCCCAAGGAAGGGAAGTAACACTTCCCTCCCTGTTATTAGCTATGTAAAGTCCACTTACAATGCAAGTCGTAGATAAAATATATTTTTTAAACTTAGTTTCTGAAGAGACGAAAGCCATAGCTGTCAAATGGAATATAAAAATGTAATGAGTCGAGAAATTTTGCAGTCGAAATATCTGTCATGTTGCTAAATATCCTACTGTCAAAACATTAAACTGGCACTATCAAGGCAACTTAACCTTAACAGGTCCTCGTCTATCTTGCTAGACAAATTGCTCGGGGCCTCCGGAGAATTATGATTTGAAGACAAGATTCTAGATTACAAAAACTTGCCAAGATAGCTTGATAGAGAATATAAAAACTAAAACAGAACACCACATAACAACACAAGGACAGATATACTAATACCAAAACTATCATCGTCAACAGTAAACTAATAGAACGTACATTAGTTATTATGAATCGATGCAATAAAATGAATAATATATAGATTACAATAGAAACAATTTACGAACTGATTGATTTATTTATGTTTTATATTTGCTTAACTGTGGTGGAAAAAGAGATAGTATGGTGGAAGGCAACAAATAAGTGTGTGCGCATGTGCAAATCGCATTGTTTACATCCTAATAAATCATAACCCTTACATTCTTCCGCTGATCACTCTCTGTGCTGTTCATACCGCTTTATTGTGACACCGCCAACTTATATACCGCAACCCCAGCCACTGAAGATCGTCAGAACAGAGCAGGAGATCCAGATAAACGGAGAGAAAGAATAGAAGAGAGAAAACTACCCTCGTCCGCTGCATTAACACCATATCATGCTGCCTCATAGCGCTACCGCTGAGAACCCGCTCTACTAGACTTTTAACCACGCACGTAACAACCATCTTACCTCAATTATTATTTTCACCACATTTACTCTTATGTTTTTGTTTTTTTTTACGTTAATTATATATTTACCAAACCTATACAGTCCTACAGTTCAATTATTTTGTACAACCCGCCTTGGTTGAGGTTCCCAGGCTTTAAAACTAAGCCAGTTCCTCACCACCAACAAAAAGCACAAGAAAAATAGTCTGTTAATAGGAAGCCAAATTATAAATAAAATTTAAAATACAATTGATTTGTATTTATTAGTATAGTCCAGTGCAATTAGACATTGCACTTCGGAAAAATTAGGGGAAAGCTGAATTTTGGCATGAACCTTGATATTGCGGTTCTAAACAAAATGTCAAAAGTCCCCATTGATCTGAACTACGCGCGAGGTCAAGGGTCATCAAAATCGGTTTTTTGTGAATATCTCATTAACGGTCACGTTTTCAGCAAAAAATACAAGTAATAAGATTTGTAGCTTAAAACATTTCCAACATAAAAGATATTTTGACTTTTATTCGTAGGTCTAACGGTTCTGGAGTTAGCCTCAATTTACCTTCTTATTTATCATGAAACGTGGACTCCTTTCCACACCTCCTTAGGCCTAATTCACACACGAGTGGCGTGGGTCTGGCGTGGCGCTGGTTTGTGCAACCTCTATATGCTAACTTATGGCCCAATGTTCACTGGTATGGCGTGTTAGAGGGTGGCATGTGGCGCCTCCGCCATGCCACTCCGAAAATTAAAACAAAAAAATAAAAACTTAAAAACTTAAAACTTTTTTGAAGAAATCATTCTCATGTGTAGCTTAGTGATAGAGCGCTAGACTGCTTAATTTTCTTCGAAAATTCGCTAAAAGAGAAAAAAAAAAAAAAAAAAAAAAACAGAAAAAGAAAAAAGAAAGAGAAATAAAAATAGAAGGAGAAAGGAAAAGAAAAAGAAAATTATAAAAAGAAAGAACAGAGAAAGAAAAAGAGAAAGATACAGAAAAATAAAAAGAGAAAGAGAAAGATACAGAAAAATAAAAAGAGAAAGAGAAAGGTACCGAAAAAATTAAAAGAAAAAGAGAAAGATACAGAAAAATAGAATGAGGGAATGGGAAAGAGGGAGATGTATGTGTCTATATTAATGAACATATAGATTTACATTTTTTATAAGATGGAGAATAATGTATTTTTATATACAAAAAAAGATGAATCATAACCAAAGTTGGTCTTATTTTGAAGTCAAACATATCGACATGCTCAAGGCAATAATATTGAGCAGAGAAAGGGGGGGGGGGGGGGGTATCTGGACCAAGTTGTAAATCAAAGGGAGCGATGAGAGAGAGAGTGATGGTCATCAGGACACTCCTTCTCTTTCCATTCACACTTTTGACAGGACTCGTTGTACTGACAGATGACCCTAGAGGCATTAAAACCTGTCAACAACCCGCTTTTCTCTTTTTCCCATTATCTCACAACGATTTTTCCTGTTCATCCTAAAAATGTTAGACTTTTTTCCCCCGAAACCTTCCACTTCACTAAAAATAATGGAAGTTGTTCTTCATATTTATTTTTTATTCCTTCTTCATGCCTCTGTGTCCCTTCTGTAACATTGTCCTAGGGATATAAAACAAAAAAACAACTGATAGACTGTAACAAAAATATATTTATCTCTAGTAGGAAAAAAAGTTATGGTTTTGGATTAGTTTAGAGGGAATAAAGTAAGTCTTTTCTCCAAAAAAGAAGGATTGCCAACTTAATTATTTAATAACTAGTAGAGAATGAATGACTAAAGTAGTGAGGTTGTAAAAATCAGGTTGGCGACACTGCTTTCTCGACCTTGTTGTTTATCATTGTTTAAACCTGAATCTAAATAACCTTCTATTTAAGTTTAATTGCAATTAAAATTTGATTTTAATATTGAATCTCTTATACCCATCTGGAATAAAAAGTGATAATAATTATTGTTATTTATTAAAATAAATAAAAACTGTGCAATGGACGCAAATGTGTATTTTCTATCTACTGGAGATAAAATATTGTATGTACCTCGGGAGTAAAGTGCTATAATTATCCTTGTTATTCCCTCCATACTTCTCTTTTTCACTAAAATTCCCCCTGAATAGTGTTATACTCTCGGCTACGCTTCATCGTATCACATACAATATTGATTTTATGCTTTTACAAGCAATTTGTTTAATTGTTGTTGTTCGTTTTTCAGAACAATCACATAGCTTCCGTTACCTTTGGTAAGCTTTGAAGCAAAATGATGGGTTGAACTAGCCTATATGGGGCATCCTGTATAGAAATGTAAAAACTAACAAATATAATGCATACATAATTAAAGTATTTCCTGTATATTGATATAAATTAACTTGTTATTCCCTCCATAATTCTCTTTTTCACTATAATTCCCCCTGAATAGCGTTATACCCTCGGCTACGCCTCGGGAATTAAAAAGTCTAACTCCCTCGGCTTCGCCTCAGGATTTAGGCACCGTGGTTTCTTCGACTTAGCCTCAAGAACCAATTTTTTTCGTTCAGGGAATAATGGCCTACTTTACTTCCTTAGTGCAAAAATAACTATTATTTACGTTGTCGTTTTGTTTAGAGTCATTAACCTCTACAATAATTGAACGAGCACAGTGAGTTCTTTATTTCAGAGACTTGGGATGTTAAAAGTTTGTGTGTTTGATTGTTTGTCCAACGATAACTGGAGTAAAAATTGACCGATTTCAACGTATTTTGGCACAAAGATGCATCTCAGCATTTGTGACAACTGTATAGTTTTTGGAAATCTTACACTAAATATTTTCAAGATGGCGGTCAATATGGCTGACGACTAAAAAAATTTTTTTTAGTGAGCATAATGTGTTATACATCATTTTAAAGGCCTTTAAGAGTAGGAAAATAATGGGTAACTACGAAAAGTTTGCACTTTATATTTTCAAGATGGCGGCCAATATGGTGGACTACGAAAAAAATTAATCTTCATGGCATGTTATTCCTGCATTAATCTAAAAGTATATAAAAGAAGGTAAAGAGTCAAAAAATGTTTTAATTTCATAATTCATTTTTTCAAGATGGCGGCCAAAAACGTATAGGACAAAAATCTTTTAGTCAGTATGACATGATATACATCAATTTAAAGGTCTTAAAGAGTAGCATAAGAATACCTAACTACATATTAAAATTTTACATATATTATTGTCAAAATGGTGGCCAATATAATGAAATTGAAAAAAAAAATTTAATATTATATTTACTACAATTGCTGAATCAAACATTCATAACTTAAGATTTTGTTTAAATACTGTAAATTTTAATACTGTAAAATCTTTAATTTTATTAAATAATTATTACGCACAAATACCATATAAACAGGCGAGCTTAGCGAGCCTTCGTTAACCATTTCATAAATATTGACTACAAATGCCAAATCAAATAGGCGAGCGCAGCGAGCCATATATAAATACTGCCGATTATATATAAACACTGTAAAAACAGGCGAGCGCAGCGAGCCATATATAAATACTGCCGATTATATATAAACACTGTAAAAACAGGCGAGCGCAGCGAGCCATATATAAATACTGCCGATTATATATAAACACTGTAAAAACAGGCGAGCGCAGCGAGCCATATATAAATACTGCCGATTATATATAAACACTGTAAAAACAGGCGAGCGCAGCGAGCCATATATAAATACTGCCGATTATATATAAACACTGTAAAAACAGGCGAGCGCAGCGAGCCATATATAAATACTGCCGATTATATATAAACACTGTAAAAACAGGCGAGCGCAGCGAGCCATATATAAATACTGCCGATTATATATAAACACTGTAAAAACAGGCGAGCGCAGCGAGCCATATATAAATACTGCCGATTATATATAAACACTGTAAAAACAGGCGAGCGCAGCGAGCCATATATAAATACTGCCGATTATATATAAACACTGTAAAAACAGGCGAGCGCAGCGAGCCATATATAAATACTGCCGATTATATATAAACACTGTAAAAACAGGCGAGCGCAGCGAGCCTACAATAACCATTTATAAATATTGACTACAAATGCCGATTCAAATAGGCGAGCGCAGCGAGCCATATATAAATACTGCCGATTATATATAAATACTGTAAAAACAGGCGAGCGTAGCGAGCCTACAATAACTATTTATAAATATTGACTACAAATGCCGATTCAAATAGGCGAGCGCAGCGAGCCATATATAAATACTGCCGATTATATATAAATACTGTAAAAACAGGCGAGCGTAGCGAGCCTACAATAACTATTTATTAATAATTGACTACAAATGCTGAATTAAATTGGTGAGCGTAGCGATCCTTCTTTAATAATTATTAAATAATGATAATATTATATAAATACTATATAAACAGGCGAGCACAGTGAGCCTTGCATTAATTGTATTACATATTGATTACGTACTAATACTGTTTTTATACCAGCTATTTGTAGTAAATATTTTCTACATATGCTGAATCAACAAGCGAGCTAGCGAGCCAGCGAGAATATTATTAAATAAAGATAATAGACATAATAATTTATCGTTTTCTTCAGGTTGAATAAGAAGGCTAGGTGTTCAATGAAATATTATTATCCTTTTATCATTTTTGAGAATATATTACGGCTGATATAAAAACAGATTTCTACGCGAGTTCTTTATGCACCGCATCACTAGTTTTTACTACGTTTTTATTAACTTGGTTTCTTGTTTGTATGTTTGTTTGTTTGTCCGGTACAAATCTTGCAATCGAATTTTAACTAACATCCCGAGTAGCTAGACATTTGAAACTTTCAGAACAGCTCAGAACACGATGACAATGCATTATTTTAATACTTTTAGTCATTTTTCAGCAGAATTTAATTCGTTTTCAGCAAA
>KZ651105.1:687088-699120 GCA_001010745.2 Gerris buenoi
CAAATCTACAGTTTTAATCCGATCTCGATGAAAAGTTGCACACTTGACCTTCAAAGCAAGGGGAATGTAACGGTTTACATGAATTTTCGAACTATAAATTTTGGTTCAAAGGGGTACGAGGTACAAGTAATGAATACCCTTCATCTTGATGCATATCGTTGAAATGCTCTTTAAGAGTACAGTAATTGTTGTTATGTACAGTTTTCATATTTTAATTTAGGAGGGGGTTTAATTTAGGATATTTGCAAATTATCTTATCAAAGAGGAGGGGGATATAAGTAGGAGAGATAAAATCTAGATATTCTCGCATAGTAAAATAATTTGTATGCTTTCCTGGTAGTTTATAAACTTATCAAATATAAAAACACTCCGTAGCGAAGCACGGGTATCCAGCTAGTTTTGTATATAACAAAGTTAGCGCCAAACCTCATAGTTTTCGAGATATTAGCGAAAAACGATTAAACATACCTTTTTACCCCCCTTTCCTCCCCCCTCCCGACGCTGCAAGTCGTGCAACTTTTTATCACTTACTACGAGGAGGGTATAGAAAAATTTTGCATGGGGTTGAATTTTTTTTTTTGGATGTTTGGGTTTGGACAATTTTTGAGCTAATTTTACTGTACTAATTTTATTTTTATTTATTTTATCCCTCTTAAAAATATTGTCGAGGGTACATACAATAACAGTGGCTAATGCCACAGTTAATGCGGACAATGCATTATCTACAAATACTCAAACTCACTCACTTACTTATCACTTCACTCACAGGGATTTGTTCCATGACTGTAAACTTTTTTTGTTTTTATTGTAAACCTTTATGTGATACAAAAGAAAAAAATCGTGTAACAATAAAAAATCATTTCGATGTGTGTCGTCGGGACACTAAATTATTATTGAAGGAGGTTACTGTAGGTGTCAAAGTTTATATGACGTGTTTTCTTTTTCTCTTGCTAAATTTCAAGAAGAACATTATCTAGTATTAGTGCAATAAAAACATTAACTAAAGTTTAATATTGAATTGATTATTTAAATAATTTAACCATTTAAGTCAATTTTCAGGGAAATATTTAGGATTTAGGATTAGATTTAGGATATAGATCAATTTGTCCTTGCTAAAATTTAAATCGAAATGTAAGCAGCCACCTTTTAAAGACAGATAAATGAATACAATTTTATACTGTGTGGTTAAGTCGTTCAAGGGTGTTTAATAAAAACTTGTACTTCTCTATCTCAAATCGGCTATTCTTCAACCATACCTGGTCATCATCAGGCCTTAGATTGAGATCTTGGTATTACAGTAATATTTTTTGTTCAATGAAATTATTAAAATTATCACAATTTTAATTTTGGTTCGTTACTATTTTGTCATTTTTAATAAAAAAAAAAAAAAAAAAATCATCAATAATTTAATAAATAACAAGTATTTAACAATTAGAAACTTAAAACTAAAACACAAATTAGAAAAAGAATGACTTATTTGTTTACTTGTTATAATAGGCCTGATGATGACCAGGTATGGTTGAAATATAGCCGATTTGAGATAGAGAAGTAGACATTTTTACTAAACACCCTTGAACGACTTAACCACACAGCATATTATAGTAAAAAAAAAAAAAAAAAAAAAAGAAACGAAATCCAATAAAATAGTATATTATTGAATTTATTTGCTGAATCAGAATGTATATGAGGAAAGAAAGGTTTGTTTGAGAATTCTGGATTGATTTTTTTACATCAAGATCGATATCACAAACTCATTATTGGGGTGGATTAACCGACCTCTGAACACATCTAGAGTGTAATCATCTCTCACTCTCTGAAGAAATCAAATCAACTGCATCGAGTTTACAGAGTAGAAAGGAGTGGCTCATAAATCTATCGGGAGCCAGATAAATCAGGGCATTCCGAAACCAAACCTCAGACAGAGATTGGCTAAAAAGTTTCCAAAACCAACTGCAGGGTTTATCATCAGGGGATTTGCCGAGGGGCAGAGTTATTATCAACAGCAAGGTAATAAATTAATAATGAACAAAAGAGATTCCTTGAGGAAAACCCCCTCGATGGGATTCTAAACGACACGACTTATACACAATCTCCTGAAAACGGTTTTAACTAAAACATCTAGATTTATTAGCTGTTCCGGTGATTCAAATAGAAGTTCTTCTAGTACCAATATAATGGTTTTAAACTTTTAAAAAGAGAAACGGAAATGATAAGGCAAAGAAAGAGACCTATTGCGCAAAAAAAGAGAATAAAAAAACAGTAATGACAAAAAAAATTATCTGAAAAGGTAATGCACACATTGTTACCATAGTATGTCTATAATAGTTATTTTCCTACAGTTGACCGATAAAGTGGTTGTTATCACACTCAAAATAGTATGCAAAACAGCAGAGTCCTGCACTTACTACTTTACCGCACTCCAGTGCTCCAACTTACGAACATAAATTTCTTAAATCTAAACAAAGATTAAATAATCCAAATTATAATAATAATAACAATGACGGCTAATGATTTTTTTTAAACAAACTACATGAGATAAACACTAGATATCAAGTATATTAATATTAAAATATAAAAATGTAAAGATCTAACAAAAAATTCAAATGTGATGAGTAAGTGTTAAGATGAAAAATAATAACATTGCTAGGCAAACATCAGGCAAAAAAGTCAACACTGTCTACTAATAGAACAGCTGATATTGTAAAACCTTTTACATGCCGATGAACACTCTTATAATTTATTTATATTTTATTTATAGATTGAAACTAAATGTAGGAAAAATTTAATGTGCAACTCGAGCTTAAAGTTTCTTTGCTGCACTCGAGAAACCTTTCAGCCCTCGCCTTCGACTCGTGCGTAAATATTTCTCTCAAGTGCAGCAAAGTGCCACTTTCCGCACAATAGTTATTTGTGCTATTTAACTAGTTCCTACAGTTAGTTTTTAATCAGTAAATAAAATATTCAATAATAGTGTTCAAAAGGTTTTACAATAACAACTAAACCCAGCTGTTCTGTTGATAGCCAGTGTTGCCTTTTTTTTTTGCCTGATTCAGGAAAACAGACCATGTGCTGTTATTATTTTTTATCATAACACTTACTCATCGCTTTGATTGTACATTACTTTTTCATATTTTAACATTTTTATATTTTATTATAGTGTTTAAATCATGTAGTTAGTTAAAAAATAATCATTAGTAGTCATTGTTATTATTATTATGATTTGGATTATTTAATCTTTGATTAGATTTAAGTTCTTTATGTTCTTAAGTTGAAACACTGGAGTGCGGTAAAATAGTAAGTGCAGGAATCTGCCGTTTTGAGTGCGATAACAGCCATTTTATCGGTCAACTGTAGAAAAAGAAATTTAATAATAATATAATATTATGTCTATAAAGGATCTACAGTATAAATCCTTAATAGTCTTGAAGAAGCTAAGTGGTACACTAATTGCTAACCTTTTTTCAATTTTTATTATTTTATTGGGTATTTGCAAAATGATTGAAATTATGACATTGAGGAAAGCTAATTCAAAATCGGAGTAGAATAACAATGGTTTTATTATAATTTGAAAGTGTCTCAAGATAGTGATTTTGTTATTTTAGGATATGGGTGGAAGAGTGGCTCGTTGGAAAGGAATAGAGCTCACTAATATTCAGACCTGCTTTCCATATTAATATCCTGCTGCTCTTACAGAAACACTATACCCTTCCCTGCTTTCCATATTAATCTACTTCCTGACGTCATAGCGTAAACACTGTTGCGTCCGTATTCCTGAAATTCTAATTGTAATCTTCAAAATCCTTTTATATAACCATTAAAATTTTACCCTTTTAGTCCAGGAGACAATGTGCAAAAATCGCAACAACAAATGTCTGACTGACATCAAGCTAGAATTTTGTTTACCAGTTAATCTTTTCGTGCCATTTAAGGTTAAGTGGTCGGCAAAGTGTGTCTGCGGGACATAGCTTGGCAATAGACATTTGAAAAAGAAAAATAAAAAAAAAGTTTGAGAGGAGCTATGTCCCGCTCTTTATGATAGAGAATTAAATGTGATTATACATTCATACTAAAAATCATATTTAGAGGTGATTGTTTTCTCTTAGTTTTACATTTTTACTGTTTAGTAATATGAAAAAAAAAAAAAAAAAAAAAAAAACTGCTAGGTATATTTACAATTTTTTTCCAACAAACGGATATATTTCGTCCCACCTAAGGACATTTTCAAACCTGTAATTAAATTAACACATATCTTTTACTTAATTAAAACATTTTCAGTTTCATTTATTTAAACTGAATATTTTTTAATTAAGTAAAACATCTGTGTTAATATTAATTTTGTATATTTAATTACAGGTTTGAAAATCTCTCTGCCTGAAAATCTGAAAAAGAAATAATTTATTGGGGAATTTGCCCCCAAAATATAGAGCTACGAATTTTTGATTATGTATGCCAAATTTCATTAAATTAGACTCCTCACGCCTGTACAGATTAAAGACAGCAGACGGACAGACATTTTGTTTTCTGCTCAGCACCTGTGCCAAGCAGAAAGCAACACTTCCCGACTTCAAACATCACCAGGCTGCTCAACAAAGTAACACCGTCGAGAGCAGCCCTGCCTGATTGTATATCCCAGACAAAGGATTAACCTGAATCAAGGAACCCTCGATAATTCAGGCACAATCTACCTTCCATAAATGCAGTATAAATATATCGCCCTTCAGCATCCTTATATCGTCCTTGTCAGCATATCTTATTCTTTTTAGGGTTTCAAAGTCATCTTATAAACCCTTATGCTCTTTTGTAATTCGTTCGTCCGTCCGTCACATCTTGGATCTTATCCCCAGACAGAAACTTGGTATACAATTTATTACAAGTTAAGTTATTACAAGTTGTTTTACACCACACCCATGAAGATGCTTCCAGAAGTAGAAGTGAAACGTGAGATTATAAACACTTCGTGACGAGGATTTCACTGGATAACCAACTCCCTCAATAAAATTATCGCAATTATGCTTCCCTTATCAAATTTCTCTAATACAAGTAAGTATACAATTCCAGAGTACACACATATACATGTACACAGAGTACACACATACACGTATATGTATTTAGGCTTTGAAAATGAGATTATTATAAATTTAATTAATATTCCTTTTTGAAATTATATATCTGCTGTTAAACGGACAAGACAAACAGTCGAATTTCGCGTACATAAATTAATTGATATTTGGCAGAGGATGTTTAACGTCAAAGACAGGAGTTTGATTAATGCTTTGTCATTCAAGCAGAGAGTACGTATTATCTATCGTTGGCTTTTGTTGTGGGTTTAGCTTTGATGTTAGGAGAGAAATGAGTAACTCACGTGACATCTACCTTGTGATGTTCCATATCTTCACGTAACCTATTTCTTTCATCAAATTATTATTTTGAAAATTACTAAATTAAATCTTTAAAACAATATAACTAACAATATAACTTTCAATAACTTGGTTTTTCCGTTAAATCCCGCGTTACAAAGGGATTTAAGTCTGACGTTAGTATATCTTGTGTTTGCTTTTAGACAACATCACGATGTACCACACCCCTGAAAATGTTTCCAGAAGTTGAAACAAAACGTTAGACTCCACATTACTTAATTATTTCTTACCACTCACATTTTTTTCATTGCCATTAACAAATAATACTTATACTGCCATTCATTTTAATAATACTTACTTATGCCATTACTTTTTGTATCTATAAAATAACAAAATACTGATCTAAAATCTCATAAAGTAAACTTCAAGTGCAAAAGAGGAAATATTTTTAGTAATTTCATATACTGGTTTTAAACAAACATGAAAGGTTAGAAACTTGTAAAAGTGCAATAATTAATTCTTCTAATTACTAGAAATATTAGAAAGAGAAAAACATCTCTTATATATGACTTGTAAGCTAAATAACCTCCTCAAACACCTGCTAGAAGCGTAACGCTTAAAAGCAAAGGTTTTATTGTTATAATTTTTGTTGTTTAGGAGGCATAAACAATCTTTATTCAGAATTACTTTCAGTAAGCTCGGAGCACAAATTGTCGATTTACGATAGGAGTAAATATTTATTCTAATTTGATAAAAAGCAAGTCACAATTAATCAATTTAACTGAAGCAGCCAAAACATTAATTTATTTCGTACAATAACTTTAAAGCTGTAGATCCGAAAAAAATAACAATTCTTTGCCATTTTGTTTAGTTATAAGAGTAGTATAAAAAAGCAAGTTCTGAAAACATTAACTGGCTTTTCAATCGAGTTCTAGTACAGGAATGTTATATAATATTTTTTCAATAGATAAATGCTTTTATAACTATAAATCAAGTAGCTTTTCTTTCTGAAATACCGAATCACGAGTGTTTACTTGGTGGGTAAGGGTTTAAGAATGTACTTCAGCCTTGTTCCTTAGGCGAGTCCATTTCACGTTTATAGGAGCGGGTAAACGAACCAGTCTCGTGCTTTCAGAGCTCAAACTACAATAGAACCGCTCAACTACATTACACATTAAACATAAAATATAACCTTAACTATTTGCGGCCATTTTCTCTTTTGTTAGATAACGACTTGGTATTATAAAAAAAAGAAATATCTTATAATGGTTTGTTGTAAAGTTGTACAAAGGGAACATTCCTACACATTCAAGCCCCAATAATCTTACTTCATTAATGTTTTTTTTTATTAGGCTACAGCAATGTAGCCTTTTCCCTTAGAAAAACCAGAGGAGTTCTGAAAACTGTTTTGATCACTCACAAGTATACTCTGACAAGAAAAATCTTAAATTGCTCCAATTTTAAAATGGAGCTTTAGCCGTTAAGTTGAAAAAACTTCAAAATTATCGTTTTTTTTTTTTTTTTTTTTTTTTTTTTTTTTTTTTTTTTTGCCTGATTCAGGAAAACAGACCATGTGCTGTTATTATTTTTTATCATAACACTTACTCATCGCTTTGATTGTACATTACTTTTTCATATTTTAACATTTTTATATTTTATTATAGTGTTTAAATCATGTAGTTAGTTAAAAAATAATCATTAGTAGTCATTGTTATTATTATTATGATTTGGATTATTTAATCTTTGATTAGATTTAAGTTCTTTATGTTCTTAAGTTGAAACACTGGAGTGCGGTAAAATAGTAAGTGCAGGAATCTGCCGTTTTGAGTGCGATAACAGCCANCGCTAAAACTATTAAAGCGGTCCTAAACATTTAAAATGTATAATGTTTTTTTTTTTTTTTTTTTTTTTTTTTTGGTTTTTTCTAGAACAGCTCCAATAACCAAGTATTCAATCAAACAGTCTAATACTCCTGGAAGTGTTCATTCAATGCCACGTTCATGTTGCGTCAATTAAATACCAATACTATGATTTTTTACTTAAGTGAGGCTTTATAGAAACGCTAGGTCGAAAATGCCAATTTTCTCAAAAAATCAATTTATCCTAATATAAAGTAAAAGTGAGCTTTTACTTATACAAATTAGTTTTTGCCCATTATTTTTATGGTCTCTTATGTAACTAAAATCTAATGATTTTATCTTAAATTATATATTTCGATAAAAATCATTTTGACGTGTGAGAATATTAGTGAAAGAAGGGGGGGAGGTTTAGAGTGTTTCAAGAATTCATGAAGGGAAAATCAAATCTACGACATACGTTAAGGTTAATGTGACTTTTTTGGAACTGCTGAAAGTGGATTTTGACGCTCTATGACTTTTATTTTATAACGTTTTGCTCTAAAGTTGGTGGTTTTATGGGACAGTTGGTTTTATATTATACTAGCTAGATGCCAGTACTTCGGTAGTATATTTTATTTTTTTATTTTTTTTTGTATGATAGTAATTTAATGGTTTATAAACTAGCGTAAAGAAACATTTACGTTATTTTACTAAGCAAGGTTATCAAGATGTCCTAGTTCCCTGCATCCCCCCTTTATATCTGTTCCACCCCCCCCCCCCTTATATAATATAATTGGCAAAATTTTCCTTACTAGTAATTGACTCCAACTACTGAAGAAACAGTTTTAAAAGTTAACCTTCCGGAAAGAGCAGAGGTATTTTTCTTATGTATTAAAGAAATTAGACAATAATGGCTTATAAAAGCATAAAAGCAATGAAGTACGTGCTATGATGTGAGGTAGATATGTGCTACACTAATTGACAGTCTATTTTTCTCTTGGTCATTGGTGAAAAAGTAGTGCTACAACAGTGCTACTTTTTTGTTCGTAAAAGTGTGAAATACACTGTCAATCGGTGTGGCACATAGCTTCTTCGCATCCCGTCACGTACTTTATTGATTTTATGCTTTTACAAGCCATTATTGTCTAATTTGTTTGTTTCCTTCATTTTCTAATCTGTTAAGATTGTTTTGATTTTTACTTCCATGAAAATGGAAGTATGGTGACACCCTCCAAAACGTGATTCCGAGATCTCTATGAAGGAGGGGTCTTAAGAACCCGGGGGTATCATGGAAATCCGTTTCATATACATGTATGTCTGTGCGTACGTATGTATGTATGTACGTACGTACGTACGTTCGTTCGGATCTTTAAACCTCTATAACATCGCTTCAAGACATCGTATTGAGATGCAGTTTTCGGCATTTTTTAGAACTTTGGTCGGCAAAACTGATGGCGCAAACCACATCATCGTAGCTTACGAAGTTTCGGAGCTACAGTCACTTAAGCACGAAATCGGTCTGTCAACGATAACTTCAGTAGGCTTTATTTGATTTCAATTTCCTTTGGGGTATATATGCGTCCTATATAGTAGATTGTACCTATACTTTTTGAGCAGAATCGGACAAGCGGTTTGGAAGATATTGGCATTTTAGTGTTTTTTTAAGGGTTTTTTCGGAACCAAATTACGGGTAAACTGTAAGTCGTATCGAAAAGCGGATAGCACCAACGGTGACTGATTTTAAACTCTCCTTGAACTCTAGATGTAAACAAACCTCCTTTCTTTTACTTCAGTTTACCTCTAAACATCGTAACGGATCGCACATTTCCTCTAATCTTTTTACATACTACCGACATTTATTAGGGTAACATTTTTTTTTTTTTTTTATGTTAAATATATATTTTTTATTGTGTTATTATAATTATAATTTTTGTTGCAAAACTATAATCAATATTAGCTGTTTGTACGATGTAGTTTATACAGAGTTCTCTCTTGCTCAAGTATTGACACGGCAACATTTCATGGAAGTCATGTGTGGGATTTCCACACCGGTACTTTATACCAATTATAGTATCAATTTAGCAAAAGTTAAGGAGCGCAGACGGTTAAAATCAATCTGCGGCTATCTGCGGGTTACTTTCGAAACTATAAAACTATATAAGTTTCATACAAATCAGATCAGTTCTTATGAAGCTGTAGGTGTAAATAAATGTATGTTTGTGTGGATGTAGAAGAGAAACAAATGAGCGCAGAAGGTTGAAACTTATATGGGACCAAAAATGAGCAAATTATGACCTACCACCCAAATTTCATTAAAGTTTCATTGCAATTTATGTGGGACTAACAATGGGCTAATCATAATTTACCATCTAAATTTCATTACAATTGGACTGTAGTTTTCAAGATATGATGGTTCGAAAAATTGATGGACAGACAGATATGGGACCAAAAATGTTCCCTGATGCCTAAAATGTATTTCTGTCTTGGATTTTTTAAAATCGGAGTCCTAAACATTTTTTGTTCTTCAGAGCTATCACGTAGTTTCCGTAACCTTCGGTAAGCTCGAAAGCAAATTTGGTATTTTCGATGCAGCGCTTCTACAAGTCCACTCATCAAAATTCATAGTATTTGTACATAATCGATAGAGAATTTAAAGTTAACCACTTTCGAATGGATTTTCGATTAAATGCTTGGTTTAGGAGCTATTCTTGAAAAAACCCACAAAAAACATGATCATTTCGAGATTTTTCAAACGTCACGGATAAAGCTTCACTGTGAATTTGGGGCAAACTCAAATTATTCATAACAGAGGCGCCCACTTGAGTGATTAAAACTGTTTCCAGAACTCCACCTGTTTTTTCAAAGGCCTCCCCCCCTCCTCTTTGGAGCTAATTTGCATAGGCTATATACACTTCATTTTTTTCCCTGTGCCTAACCTCATTTTAAGGATTCGTTGGTAAAGCCAAAAAAAAAAACCCTATAGCTTCGTTCCTGTGTCTGTCTGTCTGTCATTCTGTACGTGTGTAGATTTTTTCACATTTGTTGATTTAAATGTGGTGGAAAATTTATCAGGTTAGCCAGTTATTTTTTTTTTTGGTGGTGGTTCATTATAATTTCGATTCCTAGTGTTGGGAAAAATCCCAATGGCGTTTTTCTTTTTTTTATTGTTTTAAGTATTTTTTGTATAAGTTGACTTCCCCGAACTTTTAATAAAATAAATTAAATCAGTCAGGTTTTTTCGTTGTCTGACGACGCCATGATGGCTTGTGAGAGGTACAGGGCAGAGGCTCTCGGTACGGCGAGGCGGCCGGCGGCTTTGGCCGTGAGGCCGAACCTCCAGTAGTCATAAGTTTAGATTATTTTAATTGCTGTAAAATGATTAGATTTGAGCACATGTCTCTCCGTTTAAATCTTCTTACATTAATGTAGAAACCATCTCCGAACCCTTCAAGTGAAGGAAAAATTCGTTTTTCTTTTGGTTAGGTCGCCCCTATGGTCGCACCATTTCTTTTTCGAAGTATTCTCTCTGAGTTAGTTTTTTAACAGCCTCCTTATTAATTTATTTCTAGGGTGGTTGATCCAGGGCCGAATGTACCGAATTTTACGAATATGCCATACCATCTTCAACCAACACCAATTAACTATTCAACCTATATTTCATTTTTCTTTACATTATGTATGCACAGCCATTCTAGCATTTATTTTAATTTATTTTTGTAGACAAATTAAGTAATTTCAGTTTGGGTTGGTTCTTCTCCTCATTAACAAAAAGAACCTGGCGCTCTTAAATATATCAGATCATAAAATTTGTATGTTAATTATTTTTTTTTTAATTGTATGTTCAACCCACCCCCTACTACCAACTGAGCTGGGCATAATCATTATTTAATGTGCTTGTCACAACATTACTAATAAATTTTGAATCAAATGACTTAAAAACATGAAACTTAGGATTATTAAAGATCGTTTTGTGCGCACACAGGTAAAATATAGCAAACTCAAAATTATCATTTGTTCAAATTAAAAATAGCGGACAGTACATGTCACGCTTTTTTTTTCTTTTTTCTTTTTTTTTTTAGATTAATATAATTAAACTATAAAATAGTTTATACTATAGTGTAATATGATGCTATGATATCAAAAAAATCTAATCAACATATTTTACTGTAAAGTTTAAACAATTATTGTATTGCAAATAGATAAGTGATTCATTGTTGTTCCAACAAAAATAAATATTAATAAACTAACATTAACTAAAATAAATCCTACCGTGGGTTACCGCAAGCCGAGCGAATTTCCATTGGAAAATTGTAGTATTTGTATAATCGTAGAAGTTTAAAAGAAGTTTAAACTGCACAACATTGAAATACAAATTTCCAATGGAAATTCGCTCGGCTTGCGAAAACCCGCAGTAGGATTTATTTTAGATTTAGGACCCCAAAAAATATAAGAAGCGATACCTCATTTGATTTTTTGTATTTTTTTCAATCTTTGCTGACTCATCAGAAGAGGTTAATGACGTCATAAATATCCCATTTTCAATAGGGATCATCGTCTCAACGAGCTTGATTTTTCAGTGCAATTTTCATTTCAATACGTCAATTCCTTTGAGCGCTATCGTGCTTACAAGAAATCCCCAAAAAGTGATTACTATTACTATTGTCTAAAATATTATTCAGATCGCTTTGGTAACTCATTTTTTGGAATGAGGAACCCAAAAAACATAAGAAACGATACCTCATTTGATTTTTTGTATTTTTTTCAATCTTTGCTGACTCATCAGAAGGGGTTAATGACGTCATAAATATCCCATTTTCAATAGGGATCATCGTCTCAA
>KZ651105.1:781753-792207 GCA_001010745.2 Gerris buenoi
AAAAATCTTTGCTCTTTTTTCTCTATGCCAACTCTTATTTCTTATTTCATTACATCATCTTTGTCTGTCGCACAATCTTCACTCCATTACATCACCTCGTCTCTATTCAACCCTTTCGTCCATTGCATCACCCCTCTACATTGCATCATCTTCTTTGCGCACCCTTCCTTTTGTTCCTTCGCCGCCTTTGGCATCTGACACCCCCGTTTCACGGGGATTTTCCATTCCTACATCTTTTGTATATATATCTTCGTCCACCTCCCCCTTTCCAACTTCATTCTCTCATGTAGACTCGATGAGTGTGTTGAGTGCTACGAGAGACTTCGACTCTGCTGATGATGGCGTTTAGCCGAAACCGGTCCAGTGATCTCCAGATCAAGCAAGTATCGACGGTAGGGATATCCTCATTCGAACTTGCAGTAGCAACTTGCAATTTAACCAAATAATTATATATTTTTGTAATCAGCTCGACGTACCCTTTCATACGATACCCCTCACGGTCCCGAATAAAAAAAAAAAAAAAAAACCCTTAATTGAAGAGGTATTTTGTGGACTTGTAGTTACAATACAGGAGTGACGAAGAATTGGTTGGAATTGACTTTCATTCCAACCAATTCTTCATCACTCCTGTTAACCCTTAAGTTTTTTTACCCTATTTTTATTTTTTTTTTATTTTTTTTTAAGTCATTATATTTTTAACATGTGCGGTACAAGTCATATACATGCCAAATTTCAAAGTTATCGGACGAAAGGTGTAGCCGTGAGAGCATGCGACGGATGGACGGACAGATAGACACACGCAGGAAAATATTAGGGGCCTTGTCTTTTGCCTACGGACCCTAATATATTGTTAGGAGTAGGTAGCAGAAGTTTATAATTTGATATGGAACTTGAGCAGCTGATGGCTAAATGTAATAGCAACTTGTGCAGCAAATTAACCCTGAAATAACGTATAGTCTAGGATTGGGATATCAATGTCGATGTATCGAACCAAAAAACATCGATGTTGATCATTCGATGTATCGGACGAAATCGATTTTTTTTTTTTTTTTTTTCGAGAGAGAGAGAGTGAGAGAGACTTATGAAATAGTTTTTATTTATTTATTTTACTGTCACACATTGAGATTTTTAAAGCAGTCGATTTTTTTTTGTCGACAGTTTTGGGAAAAATCTATCTTTTCATACCGGAGATTGGGTTAAGAGCTTGGGTTGGGAAGTCGTTGTCGATTTATGGAACCCATCGATGTCCTGACCGTAGTATAGTCCCGTACGCAACAATACGACTATCAAGCGGGCAAATCATGTGATTCACTTCACCATCTTGTTAGGAAGATTGAAAGGACCTTTAACACCAAGGAAGTGGTGTACGGATATTAAGGAAGCCTTGAACTGTATTACTGCCGAGGTTATTTGTCATGGCAGATGAACATGGTATTGATAAAGTACTTGTAGGATAGAAACAGGCTGTACTTTAAAGTGCAGTCAATCGAGACAGTCTCCAAGTTATAGATCCTTCTCCATACTTGTATATAGAAGGGCTTGGTACTTGACAGAATTATTGAACTCCTTCAAAAAGAAGAATTTTACACCCAAGCCGTTACCGATGATGTTGTAGTATTGAGAACGTTTGTTGTTGTGATGTGTATATGGTTCGTTTATTAATAATATTTTTGAGCTAGATCAATGAGATCTTCGTACCATAGAGAGATGGCTTGGAAGAAATCTCTAGGCGTTTATTCAAACATGACAGTTCTGGTACCATATACTCGTTATAGTATACTAGACATTACCTTGAGATTTTTATCTCTGGGAGTAATCATGAATAGGAAGCTGACGGGAAAAAGTCTAAGGTAAACAACCCCTTAGCATCCTTTGGGGTGTGTAAAAGGGCTAAGGGCCCTAGAAGAGTCCTACAGCCAAAAGTACTTCACTGACTCTACTTTGAAATGGTATGGTACCATTTCCAGTACTTTCTTTACGCATGCAGTGTCTGGTGGGGAAAGAGTGTCTGTTACCACTTCCAAACAGTGATTAGATAATCCCAAAGGACAGCTTGCTTATGAATCATAGGAGCAATGAGGACGGCACCAACTCTAGCTTTAATTTTCGCAGGTCTTTCTCCTCTTGATCTGCTTCTTTGATGTGACACATTCACTTCATCGTGAAGGCCTGTGGCAAAGCTATAGCAGCCGCAGTGGTCATCAAGCTCCCTGGCAGTCTCTCGTGGAGAAGTGTCCTGCAACAGCAGTGATGTAGGATTAGACTGTAACTCAATGGAACTTTAGCAATAACTGAAGTTATTCATGTTCTTCTGACTGTGTGCCAGGCCACGAAAATTTCCCCCTACCTTAGAAGGTTGTATGGTATACTGATGATTCTCTCACTTAGACTATCAGATGCTGTAGAATTCTGCTATGATCAGCAACAAGAGTTTAATTCAAAATATGTCATAAAAAGTAACTTTTTTTTTTTTGACAAAGAACAACTGTTAGTCCAGGAGATAGCGTGCAAAAAAGTGTCTGACTAACATCAAGCTAGAATTTTGTATACAAGTCAATCTTTTAGCGCCTTTTAAGAATATGTGGTCGGCTAAGTTTGCCTGCGGGACATTGCTTGGCAATAGGCGTTCGAAAAAAACAAACCGGTGGAGAGCGGCCCTGTCGCACAAAAAATGGTGGACAATGTGATTTTCATGATCCTGAGTACAGAATTAGTTAGTAGACCAAAAATCAAGTTGATGTTATTTTCACATTTGATAGGTTAGTTATTCAAATATTACTAAAAATAAACGTGGTCGCCTGTCAAGAGACAAACTAACATCAACTTAATTTTTGGTCTACTAACTAATTCTGTACTCAGGATCACGAAAATCACATTGTCCACCATTTTTGGTGCTACAGGGCCGCTCTCCACCGGTTTGTTTTTTTCGAACGCCTATTGCCAAGCTATGTCCCGCAGACGAACTTAGCCGACCACATATTCTTAAAAGGCACCAAAAGATTGACTTGTATGCAAAATTCTAGCTTGATGTTAGTCAGACACTTTTTTGCACGCTATCTCCTGGACTATGTGGTTTTATAAATAAATTTTGATTTGAAATAATTGCAAGATAAAAATAATTTTTTGTATACTACGTTTTGAAATTATGTCATAAATTTGAAACCTATCAAAATGAAGATTGTAGTGTGGGACATATCAAAACAAAAACGAATTAAATTTTACAGTAGGATGGCTAAAAGTATTAAAATAATGCATTGTCATCGTGTTCTGAGCTATTCTAAAAGTTTCAAATGTCTAGCTACTAGGGAAGTTAGTTAAAAACCGACTGCAAGATTTGTACTGGACAAACAAACAAACAAGAAAGCAAGCTAATATAAACGTAGTAAAATAAAATAAAATAAAAACGTAGTAAAATAAAAACATACATGACGTCACGCCAAATTTTAAATTACACATGGCGCAAGAAATAAATGTGTGCAAAAACAAATTACCGAGATGATACTATTATTAGTAATGATAGTATTTTATAGATATACAAATACATATACATATATGTAATTTATAAATAATGAAGCCCATCAAAATTTAAATGTGATTATTTTTTTTTTCTTTTGGTTTTAGTCCCGATCAACTTCCAGGGTTATTAAATAACAGGAGTTATTATTAATATTCAAAATTATAAGTTGAAAAAAACGAAGGATAGTAAAAATAAAGAAAGACATTAAAATTTCAAAGGGAAATAAAAATTACATCAAATATTCATCTGTAAGCTCAAGGTTAAATATGCGTTTCATATTTAAGGTCAAACATATAATGATAGCAGAATAATAAAAACCAATTCCTCTCCCATGTGAAACTATATGATAATTCTGAATAGCTCTATAATTTATTATTACTGCATTGTAACTGTATAATAATTTATCACTGTATTGTAACTGTATAATTTATCACTGCATTGTAACTGTATAATAATTTATCACTGTATTGTAACTGTATAATTTATCACTGTATAATTTATCACTGTATTGTAACTGTATAATTTATTACTGTTTTGTAACTATATAATTTATCACTGTATTGTAACTGTATAATTTATTGCTGTATTGTAACTGTATAATTTATCACTGTATTGTAACTGTATAATTTATAACTTAAATATAAAATGTTTTTGAAAGTTAACTAATCACTTATTATCTAGTAATAATATAACAAGTATACATGCCTTTTTTTTGCTTCTGAGCTCAACAATGGCAACGGAAGCTATTCTAAGGAGAATTTTTTTTTTTTAGCTTATAGTTTCTTAATTGAGACATTTTTACTTTCTCATATAAAGAGAAAGTATTGTGATGGCGTGAAAATTCGATTTTGAGATTTTGATGGATTTACACGTTTTGAGGTCCTCTGAGTCCAAAAAAGTGTTTTTTTTTAAAATGTCTGTCGTCTGTCGTCTATCTGTCTGTCTGTCGTCTGTGCAGACGCCTGGAGCCTAAACTACTGGGCCGATTTTGAAGAAATTTGGCATACATGTTCAGAAAACATACCCAGAGGCGAAATCGAGAAATGAATTTTAGCCTCAAATTTGGGGGCGCTACCCTCCAAAAATTCTGAAAAACACATGAAAAAATTTTTTTTCTCGAAAACGGTTCCGACGATTTTGATTAAAAAATTCTAAAATGTAGTCAATTTATATACAAATCTAACGGTATAAGCCATTTTCCCGGGAAAAATCTAGTTCCTGAGAAAATAGCGTAAAACGCGGATGGAGAGAGCCCGGGTTCGATTCCCCGCCCGGAAGAGTTATTGTTATGGTAATTTTTGATGAAATGTTCAATAGTAATTAATGTACATATATAAGAAAGTTTGTCTGAGTTGTCTCGGACCGATTTTTAATTAAGAAATTAAGAGATTTTTAGTGTTAGGAGAAGCAACTGATGTAGACTTTCTCGTATACTCTCATGCTGTCCAAGACCTAGAAAATGACTTAAAACAACTACAGATGAACTCCTTTAGTCCATCAGGTAATTGATGGTGAAGTTTTAGGATAGGAGGTCTCCAAGTGAAGGATAACGTGAAGTGAAGAATGCACGAACACGATAAGAGAGAAGTCTGGGCGTCGAGTCGGATTTGCGGGTAGTTTGCCAATTGTCTGGTTTAGTAGAACGCCGGACTAATGGGCCCTGACTCCGGCAGAACCCACTAATCGAACGGACTAGTGGGCCTTGTGGTCTGATAACGAGGCATTCTACAACTATATAATAGAGGTTACTCCAGTCACTGACACAAACCCTCGCCTGCCTTTGGCATCACACTTTACTACTACAACATAATGGTTTTCCACTAGATTTTGGACAAGGCTCACGACTTCAGTATCTTCTCACTCGGTTTCCAAACATCCATTCGATAAATCCTAACAAACTCATTATCGGATAATTAGAATTGTGTTGTACTAGAAAATTCTTTAATTCATCTATTTTTTTAAATTTTTACTTAACTTGAAAGAAAATTAACATATAACATAAAGATAAAAAAAAAAATGCAAGATAAAAATAACTTTTTATATACTAAGTTTTTCAATTTTCTGTTGACTTATAAATATGTAATGTTGATAATATAATTGTCATTGTTATATATAATGTTTGTGAAAAAAAAAAAAAAAAAAAAAATAATAATAATTTCAAATTTATTTAGTTCACATAAATGACAACCATCTAAAGAGCTGATCTTAAACCTATAGAAGGACAAATCTTTGTACAACGGATCTCATCAACACAGAATCTGAAGAGTGCCATTGATATGCCCCCAATGGCCAGTAAGAGAAAAATTTGTACAAGTATAGAAGTACAGATGCAGAAAAATTAAACTGAACCTAGGACACAAGTGTAAACCTGGTTGTCACACGTCAATTTATTTATTTCTTCGTTTACTTTTCCTTTTCCACTGTCATTTAATGTTTATCTCTTAATAAAAAATAACAAATTTGTAACCTGTCAAAATGAAGAATGTAAATATGGGATATGTCAAAACAAATAAAATAACTTGCGGATTTTTAACTAACTTCCCATACAGAAAAATTTGCTGAAAACAAATTAAATTCTGATGAAAGATGGTTAAAAGTATTAAAATAATGCATTGTAATCGTGTTCTGAGCTATTTCAAAAGTCTAGCTACTTGGAAAGTTAGTTAAAACTCGATTGCCAGATTTTTACTGGACAAACAAACAAGAAAGCAAGCTAAGAAAAACGTAGTAAAATATGTTTAGGAAGCTGTAACTACGCTAAACTCTCCATACTTACTCATGGATAGCCCACCAAGCAAGATAAACGTCAGATTCTTAATACATATTATTATACCATGTAACATTTTATAAAAGAGAAAGAAAAAAACAAAACAAAAACAAAAACAACTACGAGAAACTTATTAGCCTTATACAAGCTACATCAATAAAAAAAAAAAATAAAAAAATAAAAAAAACACTGTGACTAATTCTAATAACAATAATTATTGAATACATACATGTTATATTA
Source organism: Gerris buenoi (assembly GCA_001010745.2). Lineage (NCBI taxonomy): Eukaryota > Metazoa > Arthropoda > Insecta > Hemiptera > Gerridae > Gerris > Gerris buenoi. The sequence continues at coordinate 788,278 of KZ651105.1, forward strand.
ACTGACCGGGTGTGCTATTTTGCTTCTCAGGCAAGGTGAATAGAGTATATTTGTCTATGTTGTAATCTATATTATACCTTATTTTCCTATTTTGGTTTACAGTATACTAACATAGGTGATATGAGCTATCTTAACCACCTTCCTACTAGTCGAAACATACTTGTAAACAAATATTTTCCTGTTTTGTTACGATATATATGTTATGACACTATTATGTTATAATATATTGTTATGACAATAAACTAAAGATTTTCAATCTTTGAGACTCATCTATAAAAAGCAAAAAAAATAAAAATAATAATAATAATAAATAAAATCTAATTAATTAATTATTTATTTAATTTAAATTATAAAATTTATGCAATAACTATTATAGCAGAATTATTAAAACAGATAAAATATATTTATGACAGTAAAACAAAGTCTGCCAACAGGAATATGAGAAAAAAGTTTAAAAAAAAAGAGTTTAAAATGTTATATTCATTAAAATCGATTATAATAATAATTTAATTTAACTATCCGAAAACTATTTTATTCTTTATTTTTTTCTTATTTTAATAACTTTACTCAAAATAATATTATTTTTTTTCAGAATAATGACAAAAATTATTAAACGACCAATTCACAATTATAGCTGTGTTAAGCAATTCAGATAATATATTTTGTATTATTTTCGTTATTGCCTTTCTATTGTTCAAAAGTTTTGCGTTATGTTTTTGATGCAAAATAGCGTGTATTTACATTATAAATGGAAATGGGTCATTTTCCCCACCCTTGTGTATGTTCGTGAGTCAAGTCAATAGGAAAACATTATAAATTAATAACAAAGGTTTCGATTTCACTTCAGTCATATTCAACATAATGTACATCATTAGATAAAATAAAGATAATAATAGTCATGGCGCCTACAGCAATTCTTTTTTTTAAATCAACCAATTTCTAACAAACTTATAATGGTCAAACTTAAGTGCTTATTTTAAGATCATCGTCGCGAAGGATTTGAATCCAACATTAATAAACCACTTATGGAAGCATCTTTTTTTTCTCTTCTTTTTTTACTTCTATGAAAATGGAAGTATGGTGATACCCTCCAAAATGTGATTCCGAGAACTCTATTAAGGAGGAGTCTTAAGAACCCGGGGGTATCATGGAAATCCGTTTCATATACATGTATGTCTGTGCGTACGTATGTATGTATGTACGTACGCTCGTTCGGAACTTTAAACCTCTATAACATCGCTTCAAGACATCGTATTGAGATGCGATTTGCGGTATTTTTTAGAACTTTTATCGGCAAAACAGACGGCACAAATCACATTATCGTAGCTCTCGATGTTTCGGAGCTACAGTCTCTTAAGCACGAAATCGGTCTGTCGAGGATAACTTCAGTAAGCTTTATTTGATTTCAATTTCCTTTGGGGTATATATGTGTCCTACATAGTAGATGGTACCTATTTTTTTTGAGCACAATTGGACAAGAGGTTTCGGAGATATTGACATTTTAGTGTTTTTTAAAGGGTTTTTCCGGAACCAAATTGCGGCTAAACTGTAAGTTGTATCGAAAAGTGATAGCACCAGCGGTAACTGATTTTAAAAGATCTACAACTTTGGTCGTATGACTTAGGACCATCGTAATCGTAGGACCATCCCTTCTACCTTAAATAGAGACATGTGTTGTTTTTTTTGTGCTTATTATCATTATTATTTTTGTTGCAAAACTATAATCAATATTAGCTGTTTGGTACGATGTAGTTTATACAGAGTTCTCTCTTGCTCACGTATTGACACGGCAACATTTCATGGAAGTCACGTGTGGGATTTCCACACCGGTACTTTCTTTTGGGTTTTAGTCCCGATCAACTGCCAGGGTTATTACTATTACAGGACGGGAGTATTGTCCGGCCACTTTACTCATCTACTCGATGATATCATCAGTGTGAAACATGTCTTACCTCTCTGGGATTCGAACTCGGAAATGGGGTTTAGACCTTGGTTTCAGAGTCGAGAGCGTTAACCACTTGGCTACGCCTACTATGGAAGCATCTTCTCAGCAGTTAAGCATCATGATGTTAATTCGAAGCAAATACAGTACGAAATTACCCTAAAATCTTTCGTTAGAATATTAAAGTCTTGCGGTACTATATTAAAACCTAATTGAAATCCGTCATGATAATGAAAACACTAAAAAAAAAAAAAAAAAAAAATAGAGAAGCATATTAAAAGCATTATACCAACTGCTCGATGTAATTTATATTTATTTGACTGGGGCTTAGGGTTATTATTTATGTTATTTTTAAAATGAATGAAATGTTACAAGATTTTTAATACATACTATAACACTTAAACAACATTTAAAAAAAAAAAGGGGAAAAAAAGTCACGACAAAAAAAGGTAGTATTACCTATACAAATTAAAATGTAACTGGGTTTTTTAAAAATCAATTTATACAACTAATCAGAAATTTGTTTAAATTAAACGTCTGTTTAACGGCTATGCGATCGTTCTGAAAAACGAACATTTTTATATCCCCGATTTCAACCGTTCTGAGACAGGAATCCGTTTTAGACACCAGGGAATTCTTTTGGTTTTCTGTCTGTTTGTCGGTCTATCAGAACTTCGATCTGTTTGTCGGTCTGTCTTACGCTCAATTTTGTGGACCAAATAATATCTTAAAAACTACTTGTCCGATTTTAATGAAATTTGGATGATAGGTCAGAATTACCTTATTCTTGGTCCTATATTATGTTTTAACCCTCAGCGCTAATTTGTTTCTCTACGACATAAAGGCACATAGCTATCTCGCTCTTACTTCGTATACTTTAATGTATTAAAACTTATTATTGTAAAATTAATTTAATTTTTCCCCGTTCTTTAAATATGTATTTTTTCACCTTTTATAGAGCGCGGTTGGTTGAAATTATAATTCTGGGACCATCTGATGGCTACTTTCGACAACCATCCAAACATCATAAAATTCAGATGAGTACTTTTGAATATATAAATATATATTAATGTATGTTTGTGCTCTTGTGGAAGATAAAAATAAAATAAGCGCAAATGGTTGAAACACATAAAGGACCAACAATGAGCTACCATGACAAATTTCATCAAATTCTGACGAGTATTTTTTTAAATATCTTTTGGTTAACAAAAATTGAGTGACAGATATAAGACAGACAAAGGATGGAACCAAAAATATTCCTTGATGTCTGCAACGGATTCCTCTCTTGGAATTTTTGAAATCAGATACAGGGTGACCCAGTTTTAATGGGACAAAAAATAAATCCTGATTCTATGGCTCAAGACGAACAGAAAAAAGGTATATATGCCTTATGCAATTCTCAATAGTTTTTGAGATATTTTGGAATATCGATTTTTTTTATACATCGTTTTTTTCCCAAATAAAATGCTTAATAACTCAAAAACAAAAAAAGATAAAGAGTTGTGGTTTCCACCATTAGAAAAAGCATTAAATCATAACCCAAATATTACATTTAAAATGGAACTTATATTCATTTACAATGTAAAATTTGAGTAGTTTAAAAAATGTTGTGTTTTTGCAAACCACAATAACTTTGTTAATACCATAGTCACCATTGAGTCTGAACTGCTTAAAAACTGGCCCATTTCAATACCTTTAAAATGATATAACAAAACTAAAACATTGTTGGAGCATTGTTTAAACATTCACTGAAATATGCTTAAAAAATACTCCAATAAGTAGCTATAATTTTCTATAAAAACAAAACAAATAAACAAAACACTTCCTAAAATAAATAAAATGCAAAGTTAATCTTATCCAAATAAATGTTTTGTTTACATTTTTACTGAAATTTTAGCTACTTTATTGAAGTTTTTGAAGTATATTTCAGTAAAAGCTTACACAATGTTTAGGTTATGCTATATCATTTTAAAGGTATTGAAATGGGC
>KZ651105.1:793574-805007 GCA_001010745.2 Gerris buenoi
TGGCTTAATATTATTCCGAAGAAAAAACCTATATTGACTGGACTATGTGGTATAGCTAAAAATACAAAAGTTAAGTTTTTCTGCAAAATCTCTAAATTAATCATAAAGTTAAAATTGCTTTAACTTTTGAACGGATAGAGATAAAATAGTAAAATTATACATATTCTTGAAGGAAATTTAATGCTTTATAACTTTTTTCCTCATAAATATTTTGTAGGATAAAGGGCCGTAGAGTTAGCTAGTCAAATTAGGAAACAAACCTGAGGCAAAAATGATTTTTTTAAAAATTGGCGACATTTGAGCTAGGGTATCTCAAAAACTATGTGAGATAGCGAAAAAATTAATATTATCATTCTTGTGGCAAATTTTGTCAGCTTTAATTTTATATAGAATAGTCTTATCGCTAGGTCGCATAGTTCCCGAGATATAAGTGAAAAACCGAAATTAGGGACCTTCTACGTGCCCCCCCTCCCCCCGCTCACCTCCTAGGAGTGGGGACTTTTAGTATGTTTACCTCCTAACTAGTCCAAACAAAGTCCTAAAGTCAAAAATTGTGTTCCTTCCATTTCCCTCTACACCCCTTTTTGAGCATTCATTGACTGGACTAAAATAAATGTTTTGTTTACATTTTTACTGAAATTTTAGCTACTTTATTGAAGTTTTTGAAGTATATTTCAGTAAAAGCTTACACAATGTTTAGGTTATGCTGTATCATTTTAAAGGTATTGAAATGGGCCAGTTTTTAAGCAGTTCAGACTCAATGGTGACTATGGTATTAACAAAGTTATTGTGGTTTGCAAAAACACTAAATTTTTTAAACTACTCAAATTTTACATTTTAAATGAATATAAGTTCCATTTTAAATGTAATACTTGGGTTATGATGTTAGTAATTTCAATAAAAATTTAATGCTCTTTCTAATGGTGAAAACCGCAATTCTATATCTTTTTTCTTTTTGAGTTATTACGTATTTTATTTGATAAAAAACAATGTATCAAAAAATCGATATTTCGAAATATGTCGAAAACTATTGAGAATTGTATAAGGCATATATACTTTTTTTCTGTTCATCTTGGGCCATAGAATCAGGATTGCTTTTTTGTCCCATTAAAACTGGGTCACCCTGTACATCCAATATTTTCGTTCTTAAAAAAACAATGACAGCCTCCGTAAACTCGGAAGGAAAATAAACGATGTATATAAAATATACGATAATATACATTATTTTATACAACATAAATTACTCAATTTTTAATAATTTATTTTAAATAATAGCCAAAAGTTTCTCTAAATTAAAGGATTTTTTTCTAAAATGGGGTCCCTCCCTTCCCCACAATATTAATTTTAAGTGATCATTTATTTGTACAAATTTTCTCGCTTGAGGTTGCTTTCAATCCCCCCACCCTCTTCCTCCTCCCACTATGTTAAATTACCCGTTTAATCCTTTACAAATATTTACTTATAGTTTAAGTGTTTCATCCACTGTTATCTAAAGGCCAATTAATCAAGAGTTACTTAAATATTTTTAACTAAATGTTTAAAAATATAAATGGTGACTAATATAAGTCACGAATTAATCAATAGCTTTAATTTATAATATTTAGACATGGAATCAATTAAATCAATTGGTCAATTGACTCTGAAGCTTTGGAACGCTACTAAAGTTAGAATATTTAGCTCTTATAGTATTTATAGAAGGCTGAAACTAGTCGTAAGGTAAGTTTTTAGTAAGCGAAAGTGGTAGAGGAAGACTGTAGAGCGGACCCGATAAATCACGAGTGAGATTCGACTTACTTCGGCTAGTTTATTTTTGGTTCGCTAACGTCTAGTCTAGTACTCCTATTAGACGGGTAGGACAAACCACTTGTTTTCAAAGCTATCAATTAAACCATCTGTTAGACCCATTTTACAAGCCCCGTGGTAGAGAGTTGCAGCCACTTTACACATCATACCTCTGTACATTCTTTCGCCGAAACGAGCATGGTATGATCATTAGTGAGTCATATAAATCAGAGCGTCACGGCGAGGAATCGAACCCATAAAATCGTGCTGTCCTTGATTTCTATGATGTTTGAGCAGACGTGTAAGTAATGTAATTCAGCCACACCGGCTCTCCTTATAACGCTGTAAAATATGATTACAAACAGATGGATTTATTTTATAATCGAGCTCAGCAAATTTATAATATTAAGCAGACAAATAAGAAAATATTTCTTCATAAACAATTCCAGAATCAAAGCAAGTAAGAGCAAATACATCATCCTCTCAGTTGAAGCATACTTTTTAATCTATTTCTACTTTTTAGAAATACGTCAAACTTTTCTCTTTTTGCCCATTCTATGTTTTTCGTTTCTCTTTCTCATCCCTCCTTTTTTGGCAAACAGAAACCCCCCAATAAAGAATAAAATAGGAGCACGTTACTTTCATTATAAAATAATTTATAAGGTGTCTGGTGAATATTTATGGCCTACATAACAGCTTTTCTCCAACGGGTTCGGAGTTAAAGAAAAAGAGAGAGGAGGAAGAAAAAAAAAATATGAAGCATTCAAAATCGAATTTGTCCGAGATCATTATAGTTTATTTTCCGAGGTGGGCGAACAAGTAACAAAAGAAGGTTATAAAGAACCGGAGAGAAGCCATATCTTAGCGAGTAATGTACGGCTGTGGATTTTTGAATTAGGGCTAAGTAAACAACGACCGAAAAAAAAAAACTTTTTCAACTTTTTTTACCTCGTTCTCCCCCTTAAAGAGCCCCCCCCCCCACCCTGAGCTTAGGGTTGTTTTTAAAGTTGTAAGGAATAAGCACGGTTATGCTTTACAAGGGGGGACGCGATGCTTCACCGGCTCCCGGCAATAAATAACTTCTCGGTTTAAACTTGAAGTTTTAAGAGATTCAGGTGCTTATTTGACAAAGTTTTAACGACGCGAGAGTTCCCGGCACGAGGTGACTTGTTGAAGACGACCAACTTTAACTTTTTTTTTAAACCGATAACTTTGTAGGTTTAAAGTTAAAGAAAAAAAAAAGTTTACATTTTTAAACCGAGTTAAATGCGGTTAAGCATAGATTACACGGAGTAACGGCGAAACTTATTTGCACGGGGGTTAAGCTTCACCTGAGGTTAAATTGTAGTCCAGCAGCGGGTGTAATGAATCTAAAATTTATCTACAATCAGCAATGATACATTGTCACAGCTTAAAATACTACTACCTTCACAGATTCTTTTCAAGTAATCAAAGCGGGTATTTGCAACTAGAAATGACCGAAATTACAGATTTATCAAGAACCAACAATTATGGGAGATCGGGGCACAGAGGTCCATTGAGTTTTTTTTATTGTATGGTCGATCTACTAAGCGAAAATCTGTATGATCTATTAGTTTGTACCTAGTCGTGAACAATCGCTAGCAGAGTTAACTAAGTTTAATCAATTATTTTTACATACTTTTTTTTTCAAGAAAAGTGATCTAATCTTTAGTGATCTACTATTTACGTTATATATGTATAATTAAATATAACATTATTTTGATAACATTATAAATATAACAGAATTTTAAACAAATTAACTGTATCTGATAAACATAGGTCTTATTTTTTTAATGAAAACTAGCCGTTAGGCCTGCGGTAACGGGCAGAATAATAAATATGGTTGAGAAAAAGAGCTGAGAGATAATTAGTTAAATAGATATTTAAAGAGATATTTACTGTTTAAATAGAAAGTTTTATGCAGTTATAATTAAAACATTTAAATAGGAAGTTTTGTGCTCCGATATCCGTTACATAGGTATGGCGCAAATGGTTTAGTATCTGGCTTACTCCCAGTAGCCCCGGGTTCGATCCCAGCTTATGGCACATCAATTTTTAACGTTATAAATCATTTAGAGGTGAGTCGTTGTTGTCGTTGTCGTTGTTGGGACACTACTCCAATATATAAAAGATAGTTTTCATTTGTCTAAGTATGTCGTGTATCTTGACATAAAATGTTTTTTAATGACATGTGGCTTGGGGTACAGAGGATCGTGAGGAAAGGGGTATACCCCATTTTGTTATTTGAATTTGTAAAGAATGGACACATGATTCTTGCGCCGGGGCTGAAGATGACAATATTGTTTGTAGCTACTGCCAAATAAAAGCAAAAATTAAAAATAAATTTTGAATTTAATTTGTTTTTCTATAAAACTTCGATTGGTCCTATGTGCCCCGGTCGCCCCTAGTAAAAATAGTAATAATAATAAGGCGTAAAGAATAAACCAGGCGAACTCAGACAAAGACAGTTGACTTAAATTGATGTGTAATAACTAAACTAAGTATGATTATATTAAAAGTACCTATGATAGACTAAATCTAGTACCTATATGATAAACTAAAATCTGGATAGGAGAGGAGAAAAAATCGGGCCGAGACAAGTCAGACAAATTTTCTCATTTACGAGTTCATAATTGCTTAGCGTAGTATTTTCCTTTCTTCTTCAATTTTGGGTAATTAGGGATCCTTAATTAAAAAACACAATTATTTTTTAATTACATTTTTTTTTTTTATAAAAAGCTATATTTCGCCCCAAACCTGGGCATCTTCAGGCCTTATCTGAATATTGAAAGATTTGTTACATGATACTCCTTCAATATTCAGATAAGTCCTGAAGATGCACAGGTTTTGGGCAAAATATAGCTTTTTATAAAAAAAAGATTAAAAAAATAATTGTGTTTTTTATTTAAAGGATCCCTAAAGACCCAAAATTGAAGAATCTATAATCAAAGGGATAAATTGAAGAATAAAAAAAACTAGAAATTTCCATTTTCGTGTTTTCGTAGGTGCATTTAATTATTATTGCAAATTAATAATTAATTGGGATTTGAAAATTGAACCCTATCAAGCCGCGTTTAAGGCTATTTTCTCAGAAACTAGATTTTCCCGGAAAAACGGCTTAAATTGTTATATTAAAATTAAAACCGACTACATTTTAATCAAAATCGTCGGAACCGATTTCAAATAATCATTTATTCACTGTTTGTTTTTTTTCAGAGTTTTTGGGGGTACCCCCCAAAATTACAGCTAAAATAATTAATTTCTGCATTTGGAGTCGGAGCAAGGTTCTTTTGAACATGTATGCCAAATTTCGTCCAAATCGGCTGAGTAGTTTAGGCTGCGTCTCCACATACGACAGACAGACAATTTAAAAAAAAAAAAAGTTTTGGACTCAGCGAACCTTAAAAAGCGAAAATCCATCAAAATCGAATGTTCATGCCATCAATATACTTACTCTCTATGAGATAGTAAAAAAAAACTATATTTAGTATCTATTTTAATCTATTAGTACTATATTTAATATCATATTTAGAGGCATCTGGCAATACGCTCTTCTGAATCTAAACCTTACAGTTAAAATTTAAGACTACCATCCTAATTTTATTAATCGGATCAAGTTCGAAAAATTTTGTTAATCGGTTTAAGTCTTAAGTTTTTAAGATATTATGTAGGCAGACAGACACGGAATCAAATATTTTTTTGATGTCTGAAACAGATTTTTGACAAGAAATTTTTTAAATCATAAAAAATGTTCGTTCTTCAGAAAGATCACAAAGCTACCGTTCCTTTAGTGTAAGCTCGGGAGGAAAAAACAATATAGAATTAAATTAAGATTTTTTTTTTTCTTATATAAGGTTCGCTATGTAAAGTTTTACTATTCAATTTATTTTAGTGCTGCTCTATTGAGATTGTGTATGGAACACAATATCATGATGAAACCTTTCCCGCAGTATAAAAGGTCCACTTGTAATGCTATTATGAGGTTAAGACTCCGCTGTTATATAGACCTCTCTCTGGAAAAGATAACTCTTATCATTTCCTTATGCTACCCCCTGCTTAGAGTGACTTGGAACTCTCCTCGGTAACGAGTCTGGGTACGACCTTGTAGGATTTTACAGGAGAGAATTTATTTTTACAAGATCGAAAGCTGTTGTGGGCTGAAGAGGAGCAGAAGATTGGGGTAAGAGGACCCTTGTATCGGCCAGACTCACTCAATTTCCGATTTACCCCGGATTTTAGAGTGGTCTTACTGGAAATAGAGTGCTTACAGGGTGAGGGGTGTAGAGTGGCACGCTCACCACTCTACTAGAGAATAGACCTTTTTTTTAGGTTTTCTACCCTGGACTCAAGAAAAGACCACTTCAAATTTTGAGGCCACCCCCACTCGTTTATTTTTTTTTTGTTCCGTAAAATCTTCCCCCCTGAGTGTTTAAGAAAGATAGAGAAATTGATCAGGCTTTAATGGTTTCACCGAAATTTGGAAAAATATGCTTCTAATACTTCCTCATATAAAAAGAAAGTATTGTGAAGTCAAGAAAATGTTAAGATTTTGATGAATTTACACGTTTTGAGGTCCCCTGAGTAATGTGTGGAGTGGGGAGTCTAAGAAGTGAACACTAAGGCTTCGGATTCTAGACTAAATGTATTTTAATCTTAATAACAAAATAATGATAAAGAGAGGGGATTTATTACTCCCTTAGTGGTTGTTAAAAAATGTCGGTCTGTTTGTTGTCGTTCTGTCGGTTTGTCTGTCGGTTTGTCTGTCGGTTTGTCTGTCCTCTATGGGGGACCGTGTGTAGCCTAAACAGAAAGGTCGATTTTGACATTTGCATGTTCAGAAAAATCATACCCCGACGCGAGAACAAGAAATTAATTTTAGATTTATTTTTTTATTTTTTTTTCCCAGTTTTATGGTATAAGTTCCTTATGGTACGTTCTGGATCCAAAAAAAAAAAAAACGACCAAAATCACCGTCACGCAAAAACCGTCACGAAATCTACAGATGACGATAACTTGAGTAAAAGATCACCGAGTTAGATGAAATTTGGTACACATGTTCATTTTACCAGTGCCCAGGCTGAGTTCTTCGGAAAACATTATCCGCCCAATCATTCACTTGCAATGCTCGCGCAAACGTAAGCTTCAAAAGACGGGAAAAAGTGTTATTAAGAAAGCCTGTTTCTTGACTTGTTTTGATTATTATTGTTATATATTATGTCAAAAATGACACTTTGTTTTTTAAATAAATAAAATATAATCATGTAAAATTTCACCCTGATACAAGCAGAAGCTTAGAGTAGGAAAGAGATATATTTTAAATTAATTGGCCGGGTTGGTAGAAAACAGTCCTATTTCAATCCAAACTCCTTTAACAAACATACTCTTGCCCTATAAACTCATCATGATCAACTTTTTTCTTATATTCAATATATATTTATAATTCAATCATTTAAGTTTTCATACTACGGAAAGTTTAAATATCAATTTAAATCAAATTATAATCATAGTTAATTATGGGAGACAAGCAGAGAAAAATAGACTCCAGCGCCGGAACTTGAACCCGGGCCCTCCGCATTTCCAGTGCAGATGCTCTGAACCAACTAAGCTACGCGGGAGAATGATTTTTCTTTGCCGTAACTGATAACTATACCCCAGATCCAAGCTTTCAATATTCCTACATATTTAGCAAGTCAATTTATGACATTAGAACTAAATTGAGAATTAACGCTTATGATTATAAGTAAGATTAAGATTTTTATTTGTATAAAGCTACAAGCTTGAACAAAAGAATCGCATACAATTGCATAAATATAATATAAATAAAAAAACAATATAATTGAATAGTATAAACTAAAGACATGCTCCAATAAATTAAAAAAACGTAACAATAAATTATACTTTAGATACACTTTGCATTTGTTTACATTTAGATATAAATTATAGTTTTCTGTAAAATAACACTGATAGCAGGGATATAAAATATAATCAACATTTTTTATTTATTTAGTTTTGAACTAGATTTCTTAAACAAACAAAGATAAGGCAAGGTAACCTTGAATCCCTGCTGCATGATAATGAATCAAAAATATAAATATTTACTTCTGGTTGAAAAGATAAACAGATAATTTGATATAGAAGCTTTAGGATCTATAGCTCGATTCCCAGTGATGTGGGTTTATTATTGAATGCCTTTCTAATACTCTACGGATCGGTTTTTTTTTTATAAATTTATTTATTTGTTTTGTTGGGTGTTGGAATTAAATTATTTTTTATTTTGCACAATAGTGAAAAAAAATGTTTGCAATTATTATTACTTATTTATTTATTTTTATTAATTAAAATTTTACACCTTATATTGTTGACTTATGATCATTATCATCATTAAAAATAAAAATAATAAATTCTTCTAAGAGTATACATATATATACATACATACACATACATACATATACACACATACATATACATATACATATACATATATACATATATATATACATACACATACATATACACATACACACTTACACACACATATACATATACATATATACATCTACATACACATACATACATACACACATATACATGAATACATTTTACATATTTCCATTCCTTGTAGTAAACGTTTTAGAATAAAGCAGTATTGGTTTTTTTAGTCGTTGTGGAGAAAGGACCGGGTCTTACAAATATTAAATATTAGGTTGAATAGTTTGAGGCAGTTAGATTTAGAGGTAGTACTTAGACAGGCTGAAATGTTAGTGTTATCGGATAAAGTTAGGTTTATAAGATGGCTGGGTAGGAATGTCTCTCTATGGGGCTGATAAATAGGGCATCTAAGTAGTATATGGGCCAGATCTTCAACTTCGCCTAAATTGCATACTGAACATATTTCGTCGCTTTTAATTTTATACAATGCACCTTTCAATGTGAGCTTTATAAAATTGAACCCAGAAGTTCTTGCTTGGGCCATAGTTTTTTGCGCGTTGAACGGTAAACCTAAGTGGAGATATTCTGAGCCTCCATTTGGGCGACTTATGAATTTGTAGAATGGGCTATAGGTGGTTTGTTGAAGTTTTTGTACGTCTTCCTGTCGTAGTAGGGCTTCGTACTTGTCCATAATGATTTTTTGGGATTGAAGGTCCATATTAGAAACGGTGTTAATATCTGAATCTATTAGTTGTAATATACTCTGTAGTTGGGTGTACCAGTTGAGTTTCCAAGTGTTACCTGGGGTACATGAAAAAACTTGAGTCTTTTAAAGCATACTTTCAGAAGACTGCTCTCCTCAGAACTAGCTATATGGTTGAGCCAATTAAGTGACAACTTTAGGACAAACACTGATACATGAGCTATGTTAAATTCTTCTCGGATTAAATAGTGGAGTACATTTCTTTGGAGTGAGAATTAATTTTAAAAAAATGAATTTTGCGCTGCTTCTAGATCTCCAAGATAACGAAGGGCCCATATTGGAGCGGCATAGGTTAGAGTAGACAATACACAGGCATTATAGGTTTTGATGACTGCATTAAAACAATTATTTTTATGATTATAAGTACTCAATTAGTACCTGTACCTTGTACAATTAATTCGAAATTCAATTATTTAAGTTTTGGTAGTTTTCATACTACGGAAAGTTTAAATATCAATTTAAATCAAATTATAATCATTATTAATTATGGGATTAATAATGCGGAGGGCCCGGGTTCACGTCCCGGCGCTGGAGTCTATTTTTCTCTGCTTGTCTCCCATAATTAATAATGATTATAATTTGATTTAAATATATATTTATAGTAAGACGTTTGCTTTAATTATAATAATGATTTTCTTTTAATTTTGCCTTCAAAATTCAAAAGTAAACTGTTCGTTTCTTTTAATTTTGTCTCTTTTCTAACTAACTCCGTCATGTATAAGTAGTTAGCAATGTATAAGTGCTTAGCAGTGTGATTTTATAATTTATATTTAATGAAAAATTTAAGGAACTTCGTTCCTACCGGGTGTCCCACTACAACACATGGTTTTTTTTTTTTTTTTTTTTTCAACCACCTCTGACTGTTCTGAAGAAAAACAAATTGTTTATAACTCCAACTTCTGAGACTTTGTTTTTCGCTCAATTTTTGCGAACCAACATATCTTTGACAAACTACTCGTCCAATTTTAATAAAATTTGGATGGTAGGTCATAAAAAATCCATTTTAAGGTAAAAAAAAAAAAAAAATCGAAAACAAAATCCATTTAAAAAAAAAGCAAATAAGAAAGATTTAGGGGTTGAACTAGCCTATACGGAGCATCATGTTTAGAAATGAAAAAAACTGGCACACATAATTAAAGTCTTTCTATATATTGATAAAAAATAATGCACCAATTATGGATTCTTCTCCATTTTATAAGTTTTCTCTTAATAAAATTTCCATCTTCAGTCCTCAATTTTGAGACACAGCTGTATACAGGTCGATTTTGTGAATCTTGGGCGTATTTATCTGTTGTAGATTACCTGGGCTTCGATGTAGCATTTCTGGTTATTCAAGAGAGTATGAAATGAAAAAGAATACATAAATAATGCAATTTATATCAATATGCAGGAAACACTTTAATTGTGTATGCATTATATTTGTTAGTTTTTGCATTTCTATGTAGGCTAGTCCAACCGATTTAGGTGCTACAAAACACCAGCCATGTGGCAGAACGATTAATTGGCGTAAATGGTTGAAACCGCAATGTGACCAACGATAGGCTAATTATGACCACCATCCATATCTTTTTTTTGGGCGAGTAAATTTTAAGGAATTTTGATTCGCAAAATAATAGACAGACATACAGATACGCGGACAAAAATTGTTTCCTGAGGTCTGAAACGGATTTCTGTCTGACATTTTTGAATCCGTAGACTTAAATAAGTTTTTTTTTTCGAAGTGATCACATAGCTTCCATTAGCTTTAGTAATGTTGGATGCAAATCTTCAAATTATAAAAATTTCTTAAATAAACTGAAGAAACAGCTGTCGTGATGATTAAACAAAAAGCTTAAACCTGAAGAACAAACTTTACTGAAGAAACAGTCATAATAAAAATGTAAAAAAAATAGTTACAATACTTTCTTATATACATAATATAAATACAAATTATATCAATAAAAGAAAGTATAGCGATGACGCGAGAATTCTATTAAAACCATTAAAGCTCCAATGAGTCAATAAGGATTTTTAAATGTGCCAGTAATCTGCGCAGACACGTGGTGCCAATGCCGATTTAAATTAAATGTGACATACGTTGAAAAAACATACGTTGTGACATATGTTTGAAAAAAAAAACCCATCCAGGTAATCAAAATATATTTTTAAACGCTAGCCCCCAACCTTAAAAATAACATAAAAAAAAAAATCATTATAAAAAATATTTACCTCGTGTATTTAACTATTTATATAATTAATAATATTCATTACATTAATTGTAAAATAAAAATACATTTTATAATATACATATTTAAAATGGCTGCAGTTACCCTCCCTATTGTTAACTTTTGCCAATCTTTAATTGTGTATGCATTATATTTGTTAGTTTTTGCATTTCTATATATGATGCCCCATATAGGCTAGTCCAGTGGTTCTCAACCTTTTTTGAACGCGGACCG
>KZ651105.1:830603-843732 GCA_001010745.2 Gerris buenoi
TATATATGAAAAGAAAAGTAATTCAATTTAAAATGAATATAAATGCAAAAACAATTTATCGTTTATCATTATTAAATTATTTTTGATATAATTAATAAATTATTGCTTTACAACTACTTAACTTCGTCCTTCCCAATTTTAACATTATTAAAATGGATGTAAATACTTATAATTTATTCAAGCTTAAAGCAATCATTGCTTAAATAATAATTGTAAGATTTTGGATTAAAAAAAAAAAAAATAATAATAATAACAAATGAACTTTTACTATAGTATAATTGAATATTAAAAAGCACTGAAATGAATTGAAAATACTTTATATTAAGAACAAAAAATACAAATGACAATTTATTTGTTGATTCGACATAATTGAGCTAATTTATTAATTCCCAATTACTTCTTAATTAGTGGTTGCAGTCTGCAAAGCCTAGAAAAACGTATAGAATTTTGATGATAATAATAATAAATAAAAACATTAATTAAAAAAACACCGCATAATTTTTTCCTTTTATTACAATGTGTTTTCATCAATATTCTGCTCTTTAATTTTTAATTTTTTTTTCAACTATTGTAACAAATGTTAGTAGTAGTACCTAGTAGTAAGGGGGCGGGGAGGCCAAGCCTAGCAACTATACCGCATTCGAGTCCTTTTTGCCAACCCCTGAACTCACACCCATCGAACTACCTCAGTCGTACCCTCAAATCTCCTTGTTTGGGTAACAAAGGAGAGAATGTCTTGCCACTTAAGTGTGACAAGTTCCTCCTCTCTGATATCCCCCACACCTAATACATGAAAGCGAACCCTGCCATATCCTTCACACACACCCATAAAGTGGTAAGCCATCTCCTCTTCTTAGCCTCACTTTGGGCAGGTAGGGTCATCCTCGATCTTCAATAATGCCAGATGTCTTTGGAGTTGGCAATGCCCAGTTAAGATTCCAACCATAATCCTTAACCCTGCCTTACTAACACTGTCTAATAGTCCATTATTTCTAACACTACGCGTCTGAGACGTATATTAAAATAATTACAAGATAAAAAGAACTTTTTATATACTATGTTTTTAATTCAATTAATTCATTTTTTATTTACTCGGTTTACTTATTATTTTTTGCTGTCATTCAATTTTTACCTCTCAAAAAAAAATCTTAAATTTGAAATCTGTCAAAATGAAGGATTGTAAATATTGGGGATATGACAAAACAAATAAAATATCATGCGGATTTTTTCCGAACTAACTTTCCATGCAGCAAATTTGCTAAAAACGAATAAATGCTGCTGAAAAATTACTAAAAGCATTAAAATAATGCATTGTCATCGTGTTCTGATCTGTTCTGAAAGTTTCAAATGTCTAGCTACTCGGGATGTTAGTTAAAATTCGATTGCAAGATTTGTACCGGACAAAAAAATTAACATAAAAAAAAGAAACCAAGTTAATATAATTACAAGATAAAAAGAACTTTTTATATACTACGTTTTTTAATTCAATTAATTTATTTTTTTTTACTTGGTTTACTTATTCTTTTTTGCTGTCATTCAATGTTTACCTCTCAATAAAAAATTTTATATTTGAAATCTGTCAAAGGAGGTAAATATTGGGGAGGTCAAAGGATTGTAAATATTTGGGATATGACAAAACAATTAAAATAACTTGCGGATTTTTTCCGAACTAACTTTTCATACAGCAAATTTGCTCAAAACTAATAAATTCTGCTGAAAAATGACTAAAAGCATTAAAATAATGCCTTGTCATCGTGTTCTGAGCTGTTCTGAAAGTTTCAAATGTCTAGCTACTCGGGATGTTAGTTAAAATTCGATCGCAAGATTTGTACCGGACATACAAACAAACATACAAACAAGAAACCAAGTTAATAAAAACGTAGTAAAAACGTAGTAATTACACCAACTTATACATGTTTAAGATTTAAATGCTGATAAAATCATAAACTGGAAACATTTCTTTGTCTAATAAAATGGTTAAAATGTGCTCTTTAGGGAGAAAATGATTATTAAACTGACCCTTTCACCAGAAAAGAGCAGGTCAAAGTATACATTTTACATTTTTCCTCACTAGCACCTTCTGCATTTAAATCTGAAATTATATTATGATAATCTAATGAATATATATAAAAAAGTTCATATTTTTATTAATATGGCTGTATAATATTGTAATAATAAAATTTTAGGAACAATTAAAGGCAACAAGCTCGATAAGGTTAGGCTCGATAGGGTCCCTGAGGCACAGTAGACTAAAATAAATGGTAAATTACTAACATATAAAAGCACAGCAAAGACCCGACTTTGATGCGATCTGAAGGTTAATTATACAGAGATAGCATACCTAGAAGGACTAATCGCTGCGCGCTTGCCCATCGAGAGCTATCAACTAAAATTAGCATGTACGCCTCAGAGACGTATTGTTAAAAGTGCAGGGTTAAGTTGGGTCTACTCAATCCCATAAGCTATCTGGTTTTTCTCTTGTTTAGGTCAGGTAGCAGCAACTTTGACTGCCAGCATCCCTCTGTTCCCATCCATGCTATCCTTGCTTCTTTCCAGATCCACGCATTGGTAGCTGACCTCGCCTGTCCTTTAGACTCTAGACCAATCGATGGCGGGTTCCGGTCCGCAGATAGGCATGGAAGCTCCTATCTTGGCCACTTCGTCTGCCTTCTCGTTCCCAGGAATCCCAGTATGCCCTGGGACCCAAAGCAGTTTGGTTGAAAACATAACAAATGTTATATTTTCAACCAAATTTGTTTATCGAGATTTCAACTAAATTATCAATTTTAGGTGTTTTTAAGACCCCCTGAGTAGTTTTCAGCATGACGTCTGAATGACTGTATGCGTGTGTAAGTTATTGTTTTATCATCGCTGCACCAAGGGTATTTAACCTAGTGTTAAAACTTGGCAGCAAAATCAGTCGTGCCACCCTGAAAAACAACTTTTTTCGCCACAAATTTGAAAAATATATTATGAAACTTTGATGTTTACATTATGGATTTTTATCCCTTTGGACACAAAGATTTTATAAATATACAACATCTAGTTTTTGAGGGATGATTTTTTTTGGCTTCCCTATCATTTGCCTGTGATTTGATTACTACACATAATATACCTGTAAAGTTTATAATTTTTGTGTAGGGTATTTACGGGGACCAGGTGCTTTTTAGACGAACTGACAGGCAAGGACAAGATTGGGAATGTAATAAGACAGCAATTCTCAACCTTTTGTGTCTGGGGGCCCTCCTTTAGTTGTTATAATAGTTGCGACACACGGTACAGTAATTTGCATAACATTCCTAACATTATGTTGTAGAAGAATATAGAGGAAGTAAATATAACGAAACATAGCAGTCAAATTAAGGAACTTTTACTATAAGTCTATGTGTACAAAATTACACTAAAAATTATTTTGGTTTACATTAACGGCAATTGAAGCAATGTTTACTATTTATCCTTAATGTGAATGTTCACTTTTAGCCACGACCCACCGGTTGGGAACCGTTGTATTATAGGGTCCTTGTTTTTGGATATAAACCCTAAACATATTATTATAATAGTAAATAAACACTATCTATAATTAAAGGCTGGTAGAAATTATGACCTCCTTTAACGCGATTACCTACAAAAAAATGTAATCTTACTTACTAGAATGGATTGACATCACAAGCAATTAAATAAACTTATTCTAATCAAACTCGTTCATTTTGTTGTATATTTATTCTATTTTTAGTTTGCTTGTAAATTCTTTATAATTTTAGTCACTTAAATATTCTTGTAAATCCATTCAAATTAATCACATTACTCTTGTTTTAACGAAAGTAATGTGATTACACTCTATGCCCTATGCCAAACGAGAGTTGCGTTGACAGCGGGGGAATTGAGTGAAACACATATTGGCTAACCTTTGAGGAAAATAAATAAAGCCACTACATTTGCCTTCTTATATGGTTATCCAGAAGGCAAATCTTGAGCTCTCATTGGCTCCCCATCCCTTTTGCTAGTTTTTCCCACGCTGACAACGCACTAACTCTCGTTCGGCACAGACTGAAATAAATATTTATTCACAAATCACGTATCTTAATTAGTCACATTACATTTTTATAATCATCCTAGTAATAGTCAGATTCCTTTTCTTGTAAATTTAACCTAATTTTAGTCAAAATTCCTTTTTACTACGTTTTTATTAACTTGGTTTCTTGTTTGTATGTTTGTTTGTTTGTTTGTCCGGTACAAATCTTGCAATCGAATTTTAAGTAACATCCCGAGTAGCTAGAATTTTGAAACTTTCAGAACAGCTCAGAACACGATGACAATGCATTATTTTAATGCTTTTAGTCATTTTTCAGCAGAATTTAATTCGTTTTCAGCAAATTTGCTGTATGAAAAGTTAGTTCGGAAAAAATCCGCAAGTTATTTTATTTGTTTTGTCATATCCCAAATCTTTACAATCCTTTGACTTCCCCAATATTTACCTCCTTTGACAGATTTCAAATATAAGTCTTTTTATTGAGAGGTAACCATTGAATGACAGCAAAAAAAAATAAGTAAACCAAGTAAACAAAAAAAATAAATTAATTGAATTAAAAAAACGTAGTATATAAAAAGTTCTTTTTATCTTGTAATTATTTAAAATAATTTATTATAATATATCATATTGCTTTTGCTGTGTCTAAAGTAATGTAGTCCCGTTCGACTGCTTAGGCCATTACAGGACAGGGGTTATCCAACCACTTTACTCATATATACTCGATGAGATCATTAGTGTGAAACATGTCTGACCCCTCCGGGATTCGAACTCACGCCGGGGTTTTAGACCTTGGTTTCAGAGCCGAGGACGCTAAGCTCTCGGCTACGCCGGCCCCAGTAGATCTAATTATTTGGCTAGGAGTCATAGTGTAATATTGATCCCAATAAAAACACTTGTATATAAGCCAAGTCTCGCATAAAGCGTTGTGAGATCATTGGTTTAGCCAAGTCTCCCCCAGTCCAAGTTCTACTAGGTCTAATACATCCAGTACAAGTAAGGGGTGTCCCCCCCCCCCCCCCTCCCACTCTATTTTCTGTGAAATTAAACTTAAAATTATTATTATACCATGTAAGAACCTTTAATAAGAGGTACTTTTTTACTTTAGCGCCCCCCTATATCCCTTTGTGTTAATAGTTATTTAGGCAAAGGAACATTATACAGAGTGGCATATATTCCTTAGTCTAAATTCCTATAAAGAGGAAGGGATATTTATTCCAATGTACTTTGGGACAAAGGAATATTACACTTTCACTTGTGTATATAATTATGATCACATCCCTTAGTCTATCAACTATTTAGATAAAGGGATATTACACATAAAACCTCTACCTATGTCACTAACTTCTAATGAATAGTATTGGATCGACTGAGTTTTGAGAAAAAATTCCATGTGGTTTATAGGATCCAAAAGCGTTG
Source organism: Gerris buenoi (assembly GCA_001010745.2). Classification (NCBI taxonomy): domain Eukaryota; kingdom Metazoa; phylum Arthropoda; class Insecta; order Hemiptera; family Gerridae; genus Gerris; species Gerris buenoi. Next base: position 836,050 of record KZ651105.1, read on the forward strand.
ATCAAAGAGGGAGGGAGCTTATTCAGGTCGAACGATGAACCCATTATTACCTTCTACCTTTAGTAGCTTTAAATTTGGAAGATCAGAGACTTTTTCCAATCGGTTTTTCTTTCGGATTGACGATGGGGATGCTAAAATTTATTCTTTGATGTGAATAAATTAATAAAAATATAAATTATTGATGTATTAGAATTTATAATTTTATATTAAAGAGAGAAGAATAAAATACAAATTACCCTGGGTTCAGGAATAAAATTATTCTCTTCGTTCACTAAGTATTTTAACAACGATTAACATTTCGAGCTCAATTAGTAAATGAAAGAATCCAAATTTGGTTGTTGCGTCCCCAATGATGTTTTCTTTTAGTTGCGTCATGAAGAGTGTTTTAAGAAAAATAGTTGTTTATGCACCTTGGGAGTAAAGTAAGCCATTATTCTCTGAGCGAAAAATTGGTTCTTGAGGCGAAGCCGAAGGAACCATGGTCCCTAAATCCCGAGGCGAAGCCGAGAGAATTAGAGTTTTTAATTCCCGAGAAGCAGTCGAGAGATAATTGTCGCAAAGGGAATAATGCCACTTTACTCCCGAGGTACATACAAAATTTTATCTCTAGTAGGGAGGAAATACACATTATCATCCATTGCCCAGTTTTTATTTATTATTTTAATAAATTACAACCATTGTTAGCACTTTTAATATCACATAATATATGAGATTCAATATTAAAAACAAATAAGAATTGTAATTAAACTCAAATAGAAGGTTATTTAGATGCTGGTTATAAAAAATGAAGAAAAAAAGGTTGAAAAAGAAGTATCGCCAATCTAATTTCAAAAGCTTTATTACATTAACCGTTCATTCTCTACTATATAAAAAATAATTAAGTTGGTGATCCTTCTTTTTCACCCTACTTTTACTTTTTTTTCTACTTTTGAGTTCAGGGAAGAAAATACTTACTTTAGTCCCTCTAAACTAATCCAAAATCATAACTTTTTCTCCCTACTGGAGATAAACTAATTTTCATGCAATTCTCGTTTTTTGAAGAAGAGAAGTCCCTCGGTCCGTTAGATCAATTAAGAACGATGAGGCACTGAGAGTGCTTCAATCTTGCAATCAATGTGTTCTGCACGCAAACATGCATCTACCTTTGTACTTTCCGATCTTTCAGTGAGACGAATTCTTCACGATGACCTTCATTGCCAATCTTACAAGTTGCTGATTGTGAAGGAACTCTCCGAACGTGACTTAAATTCTCGGAGGAACGCGGGCTATGATTAGATAGGATTGTGTAATGTTGTCTCTTTAAATTTGAAAAGTTAAAATGAGAGTTTTATAAAATTAATTAAAATGAGCGTAATGTTTTATAAAATTAATTAAAATGAGCGTAATGTTTTATAATATTAATTAAAATGAGCGTAATGTTTTATATTAATAACATGTAATTATCTCAGAGGAAGGAAAGAGATGTCAGGAGAATCCCTCCTTGCCGCCTGCAATTGCACTAATGATCCTTGCATTTCCGGTCTAAAGATACTACCAGAGTGCATGCTGATTCAAATTCAAATTCAGGGTCAGAAAACAGGCGCAAGAATTGAACGGTGTAGTTAAAGCAGGGTTGCTATAGAGAAAGCTGGCAACTGGTTGCCACATAAGTTACCAAGTGGCCGATTCTGTAACTTTGAAACCTCCCTTTTCATGTTGTTATTTATCAAATTTGTGTTATGAGAATGCGCCCGCAGCCTGCCACCGTGAATCTATAACTTTGTCTGTGGTTATATAAGGAGAAATTGATATATAAGGTTTAATATATATATCCACTCGAAATAGTTGTTGATATAATTGGTCAGGTTATGTTGTTATATATCAAATGCTAAAAACCAAAATAAAGTGACACAATTATTGATGTTTTCATTCTCTTTTCTTGTTTTCTGACAGAAATGACTATAAAATAGCCAATAAAAAGTACGCTGTCAATCCGTTGTTCGGTATACGGCCTTATACAGCGCTGGTATCACTTTACAGATTCACTACATTATATAACAACACTTTGATATATAGCGATGTTTGATAAATAATATCAAAGTGGATATATATATAAAAAAAAGTTACAGAATCGGCCTCCAAGTCAGATAGTTTAGGCAATCTATAGGCAATTGTTGTTTCCAATTATGATTGTTATCGGTGCACGGACTGTAGTTGTTTATAACCTTTTTTCTTGGTTATAAAAAACTGCAACTTCTTTATTCTTTTTTGCTCTTTATTATTTTAGGATCTGTATAGGTAAAACCCAATACTTCTGTGATTAACCCACCTGTACAATCGATAATACCAAATACTAACATCTGACTTTGCATTTATGTTGTGTAATAACAATAAAAATTACACATAACATAAATTGACTTGTTTTTTAAGAATAATTTTTAATAATAATTATTGTTTCCAATAAAAACTCTATGTCACGCTAAAAAAACAAACAAAAAGCCAACACTAACATACGTAATTTTATAGAACATCTTCTGATCTTTCCTATGAATTATCATCATTGTTTCATCATCAGTGTAATCATCATTCATTGTTCTAAAATTAATATTTTATTGAGTTATTAAGTTTTAAGGTACAGGTCGTTTCAACACACTTATTATACAATTTCTCACAGTTTTTTTTTAAAACTTTTACACAGTTGAGAATTGAACAATAGCTCAAATAATACGTTTCCATGATGTTTAAATACGGATTTAATCCTGATTTGGAATTTGAATTTAGGTGTTTCCATGTGTGGTATTGAATTAAAATTCAATATTTTTTCAATACACCAATCAACGGTAATATATAGTTGTTTAACCTTTACCTTTTATAATCGAGTTTGTTGTGTTTGTTTTTATAAACAAAACTATTTATTATAATTAGGTTATGTTTTTTGATTGTATGGAGTTGTTGTTTCGACACATTTGACTAGTTTCATCAGAAAAACCGCTTGGGGCGCTCAAACTCATACTCTGCGCATGTCAGGATAAAGTTCAGGTGTTTCAGATGAAACTCAATTCAGATAGTATCCCAGAATTTAGTGCAACGTATCTAACAATTAGTATTGATCAATATTTTCTATAATAATTAGTACCTATTGGTAATAAAAATAGATTTTAAATTACATATTGCTGGTCGAAAATAAACCTACTCTTATACAAGAAATAATTCAATCAACAATAATTCCATAATAATTACATAACTTTGGTTTTATACAATCAATATTGACAAACCTCCTTTTAAAAATAAAATTTTCCCACAAAACTGTTGTTATTTGCATATGAACACCCCGCTTCTACCAATTCAATTTCAAAACCAAACAATACTCGAAATCTAATTGAATTCTAAAACTATTTTTTTTATCTAACATAAAAAAAAAATCAACCAATGCTTCATTACAATATATTGTTCTTTTCGTTTTTATTTTTAAAAACCAAATAATTTACGTTTTAGTTAATCCAAAAAAAGGTATATAAATGAAACGAAGAATGGATAAACATAAATAACCACCGATTTAGATTTACATTCTTGATTAATTTAATTAATTTTTATAATCCATTTTTGTTCCTTGTTTATTCTATTCATTTTTTTATGCGTTGTAATTTTTGTAAAGTGGAAATAAATATAATATTATTATTATTATTTATTGTTAATTTATGCTTTTTGTTCTTTTTAATTTCTTGTTTGTCATAATAATTTTTAATTTTTTTTTTGAGGGATTTAAAAATTCTAATCTCTAGTTAAAGATTATTGAAAAGGATTGAGTTAAATACATCTTTTTAGGTTTTGAAATTATCGGTTGGTTCAGAGAAAAGGAGAATAAAGCCTTTGGTTGGTTTATGGGTTTCTCTACTTGTCACAGTCTCTCTTGGGTCATTTCTTTTTCATTCGATTTATCCGTTGGTGGCGCCATCTATCATTCTTTTCCCAGGTATTAGAGTCATTTCAGGAGACGTCTTTCTAAGACCGATCCGTCATTTTTTTCCCCCCTAGGTTCTTCTCTCATTCACCCCCCCGTCCCCCTCCCCCATCCCCTCTTTCTATCCCACTTAACGTCTACTAATTCATCATAGCGGATTATGAGCTCAAATTATTTTTGTTTCCTCTTAATACAAAGCCTTTAGTTGTTTTCTTTATTAAGGAAAAATGGAAATTATTTAAGTTATGAAAAGGGATTTTTTCAGAGAATAATTCATCCTTTTTTTTTATTTTCGAGCATTAATTTTATTTTATTTGTTTATTATTAAATAGATAGATAAATATTAAGGAATGATACGCTAATTAACGTTTCGAAGATTAGGTATTATGAATAAATTATGAATATAAGTTACCACCGTTTAGTTGAAAGTTGAAAAATTCACAACTAAATTAGAATAAGAAAAAAAAAAATATCACCACATAGTTTAATTATTTATTTTTAAATTCATGACTATGTTTTAAAATAGAAGAGTTTATCAGAGGGATTCTCAAAAAAGATATATTTTTATAATTATTTGAATGCAAATTCATAATTGAGTTCAAATAAGAAGAAATTATTACCCCTTTGTTTAATATTTTTATACAAATTTCAAGACTAACTAAATATTAGTAGGTGTAATAAGTATACATCACCAGTGTGAGGGTAGATCTGAAATTTGTTTTATCTTGTTTAAAAATACGTAATAGATAAATTTTCTTAGACCCAGCCTCGATGAGAAAGGAAAAAAGATGATATAAAATTAATTCAAAAAAGAAATGTTCTTTATATTAGAGTTAGAAAACGCGTGAAGATAAAAATACATATTAAGAGATAATGATGATATAATAAATTTTAGGCTTAGCTGTTGGGCAAACTTGGCGGGAGTGGTGACGGTAAAATGAGGCAGCTGAAACAGTGCAGGTGAAACCGGGCAGGTGAAACAGTGCTGGTGATACAATGTAGGTGAAACAGTGCAGATGAAATGATGATGTGAAAGATGATAGATTATGTCACTGGATGCAGTGGACAGAGCATGGCCTCTTGGAGGAAATGTTGGTTGCTACTCAATATGTGTGCGTATAGAACAACGCAACGAGTCTCGTGGAGACAGTGAGCACTGGGCGAGGTGGATTCTTCCAGGCTTCACACCAGACTGCTGCAGCCGATCGCTAAGGGCTCGCCAAACGTAAATACGGAATGACCCTTGATCGGCCCGAGCAAAAAGCCTTTATAATCTTATCGCAATTCTAATACTCTTTAATACATTTTATAATAGATAAGATCATTACATAATATTTATAAAAACTATTGTGCGTGAACAACCAGTTTGCTTAAACTTTATAAAATATAATAGATTTTAGGAATGACATGGATATGGGATTTAAATATACAATAGATAAATATGTCGTATCTGACCCACTTTGTCTAAATAACTACAACGATAAAGGGATATTTAGTCTAATGCACGTAACGTAGGGACAAAAGAATATCACACTTTTATATGCGCAAATTTGATATTCCTTTGTCCCAATGTAAGTTAGACAAAACATCCCTTTATCTTAATAGTTATTTAGTCAAAGTGGGTCAGATACGACATATTTACCATACAATGTATACAAATGTTCAAAATATGACTAGGTATAATATGTTATCATGGGAATAGTTGCTGTGTCGCTCACCCCTCTACTGCTTTGGCACAAGTCGCTAACCGCTCTACTGCTCTGTCGCTCTGGAGCATGTCTCTTATCGTCCTTTCCACTCTGGCACAAGTCGCTCACCGCTCTACTGCTCTGTCGCTCTGGAGCATGTCTCTTATCGTCCTTACCACTCTGGTGCAAGTCGCTCACCATTCTACTGCTCTGCCACAAGTCGCTCACCGCTCTACTGCTCTGTCCCTCTGGAGCATGTCTCTTATCGTCCTTACCACTCTGGTGCAAGTCGCTCACCATTCTACTGCTCTGCCACAAGTCGCTCACCGCTCTACTGCTCTGTCCCTCTGGAGCATGTCTCTTATCGTCCTTACCACTCTGGTGCAAGTCGCTCACCATTCTACTGCTCTGCCACAAGTCGCTCACCGCTCTACTGCTTTGTTGCGAGTCGCTCGTGTCATACTCGGGGACATAAGAACCTTATAACAAGGGTTTTCTCTCTTTACTTTTTTTTCTTTATTCAAAGTTTAAAGGTTTTATCAACAGTCCTCAAATAATACACTAAACATCAAATTTTTCACTCTAAACTTTTGAAATACTTAATTAAAACTTCTATATTGCTGAATCTTAATAAGGACACATTTTTCACGTTTCACAGGTTCTAAATTACTTGTATAATGTAAGTTTTTAAGTCTAACTATTAACTCATGTATTAAGTATTATAATTAAAACACGTTTAAATTGATTTTTATTTAGGCAATATGGCCCCCAACATGCTGCATCTATTATTAATTATTAAATATACAAGAACATAACTAATTTATTTTCTCTATTAATAATAAAATGCCAATTAATAAAAAAAACTTTAAAAATGGAGTGATAAAAAATGCATGGTAGAGAAATAATATACCTTATTTGAGAGATTTTTTTTGAATATACAACCTTAGCTATTTTTTTTTTAACAATATCTGCATGCAAAGTCTGGTAAATTATACGGGAGCTACTTTACACTTTTTTTTACTCTTCTAGCGAGGAGATATGAGCTAGACGGGGGTGGAGGCGCCCCTGGGTGGGGGGATGTGGAAAATACATATTTTCATATCTCGAGTCGAGTGGAATATCTAAGGATGTAGTTTAACCAGCTTACTAAGAATTTGTAAGGAACATGATTCAACAAAAAAACTTAACTCTTGATATAAGTACAGTGTACGAGATGAGATTTCAGCACGGAGAAATTAAACTTTATGGAAATTTAGATCCTTGAAAAATTTAATTTATAATGTCAATCTTATTGCCTCATAAAGGATATTCTTGTCACTTATGCTTCCTTATTAACTATAATTTTTAGTTATAATATCAACATAACAACATGCTTGCAATCACTATAAAGTTAAAAATGTGCTTTCATATATACCATATTGCTTTAAATGATGAAATATGCGCCTTAAACTCACTTTAATTTAAGTTTCGAAAAAATTTGAAATTATATCAAATCATAATAACAGTCATTGCATCAGAGATATATTGGTTGATAATTTAAAATAGACTTCCAATTGGTGTGGCACATCGCTACTTTATTGATCTTATGCTTGTACAAGCCACTATGGTCTAATTTATTTTATTGTTTTCCCCCCTTTTTTGAAATGCCACAATTGTATTGATTTAATTACATGTATTAAAGTATCTAGTAAGCAAAAGTTAAAAAGCTTAGACGGTTTAAATTAATCGGGTGCTATTTGCGGGCTACTTTCAACAAACTATCCAAATTTCATACAATCAGCTAAGTAGGTACTTTAGAAGCAATAGATGTAAATAAATGTATGTTTGTGCGCATGTAGAAGAGAAACAAAATAGCGAAGAAAGTTTAAATATATACTAAAAATCACAGGGAAGTACTTGCGTCCAAGTACTTTTTAGGGTTTTGTAGATGAATTAGCATACCCGTTATGTAATTATGATTTTTTGTCTTCGATCCCAAGGGTCTCGGGTTCGATCCCCCGGGGGGTCACAATGTTTTTTATCGGTATTAACGACAAGATAAATTACATTTTTCAG
>KZ651105.1:863479-878985 GCA_001010745.2 Gerris buenoi
ATTTAAGGTACGCTTTTCGGTACTTCTTTAGATTGTTACTCCCCCAAGTGATTTTAGAATATAAATGACAACCAAATAACTATTAAGACAAAGTGATGTTTAGCCCAATGTAATTTGGGACAAAAGAATATCACTCTTCGTTTTTATAAGGGAAGTAACAGACTACAGAAGACCATTCCTTAGTCCGTAGATTGCTGCTACCTTCAGTTTTCTTTATAGAGGGATTAACAATCTAAAAAAGTGCCCGCTTTTCTAGATATAAGTTTAACCATAGTCGCCAAAGAATTTCAGCCGAAGTTCCTAGAGCATTATAAATTGCAGTCGATAAGGTTATAATGTGCGTGCGTGTGCAGCACGTGTATTCTGTATTCAGTAAAAATGTTCTTAATCAGTTCCACACTGACAACTGATTTGCAGAGCAGATGTTTCTGTATTAGTTATTTTTTTTATGTGCAGACAAACCACTCTTGCGATTCTTCTGAACTTACTAAATTTACAGGAAGATATGAGATCGATCTGAAGATCGCACATTTTTTAAGTCTTCGATTTTAAACAGTCATTTACAAAAATCTGTTTCAGATATCAGGTAACTTTAAAAACAATCTTAAACTATTAATTTGTCCTAAATTATTAAATACAAATAACGATTTGGGTGCTACACGCCAAAAACTCTAAAACAAATAGCCAAAAACTATGGTTAGTTTGCGTCCAATATAATATTGTTCTAATTAATATTATTGTTTTATTTGTGTTAATTATTGCTTTTATTTAAAATAACTATTTCTAGAATAAGATTAAATAGTTATCTCGTTAAAGGTACACAAAATACTTTTGGTCCTTTGTTGAATAAATTTTAAATTAAATTTGAATTATATAAGAGTACTATAACACAACAAATATAAAACCAGTTTTATTTATAAGTGGTGAAGCAATTCTTTAAATCCCGTCTCATTACTGGCTAAGAGAGTTATATTCAGGGATTTTGCCTTATTGAGTTATTTGATATAAAAACGATACTTTTAGTGGCCAGTCAGAAGGCGGCAGTAAAGAAAAACAATTTGATATTGATGCCAAATCAATATGGCAAAGAGCTGTAAGACTATTATAGCATTAGGGTCATTAAGGTTTTATATGATAGGACCCGATTGAAGGGGGGCCCTGCCGGGGGGGGGGTGCTCTTTCGTTGAAGGGGGCCTTATATTGATTGCTCTTATATTGTCACGGATGGCGTTATTTTGACATGTAATCAAATATTTAACATAAGGCTTTTTGAATAGGACTTTTACTTTCTTGATCAATTATATAGTGATGTCGATGTACTAAATATTTACCTTTGAAGATTGCTTTACATTATTCATTGGGTGTAAATTATTTATTTTTATTAGTAGATTATTTACTATCTCTATTATATTATTTATTCTTTCTTTTAGTGGCTTACTCTGAGTTCTTTCTACATATATTATATTTCCTTTTTATTTGTAACCTATTATTACGTAGGTTGTTTAAATGCCGTACCCAAGGTAACGGAAACATTGTGTTCACTTTTAAGAACGAAAAACTTTTATGTCTCCGATTTTAAAAATTCCAAGACAGAAATCCGTTTCAGACATTTTTGGTTTCGTATCTGTCTATCTGTCTGTCGGTCTGTGTGTCCGCGAATCATGAAACGTCTATTCAATGAGATAATTTTTTTTTTTTTTTTAAATGAAATTTTTTAGTAAAACCAACAGCGACACCTGTATGATGTGTTAATGGACACTAAAAACTGTTAATAGTTTTTAAACAATAAAGTAATATAACGTTAATGTTAATATAACAATAAAGTACATGATGGGATGCGAGGAAGCTATGTGCCACACTAATTGGCAGTCTATTATCTTTTTTTATTTGTTTATTTACTTACTTACTTTATAAAATGTTTAAGTTAGTTAATTTCTCTATTCACTTATTTATATGTATAATTAATGTGTCTTTGTTAAAACTTATTTACTTATTAGTCTTTATTATTATTTTATTCTTATAAGTTATCTTTTGTATGAGGAATTTCCAACTTTCTTGAACAAAATATTAACTGCCGGAAACATAATGAAGAAATGGTGCATTCACCTAGAGAAACTACAGATTTTTAGTTTTACGAATATTTGGCGTATTAGTGTATTTTGGCGAATATTGGTGAATTTAGCGTAGGATATTCAAAAAATCATACCCTGAGGCGAAATCGAGGAATTTTTTTAAGTCCTACTTTTGGGTTATTACTCCCCAAAAACATTGAAAAAAATTATTTCACGAAAAAGGGTGTTTGGTCGAAGATGTAACAAGTTACATTCTAGACAGATTCTACCCATCATTTGGAAAAAAAAAATAAAACAATATACCATGGGTCAATTCTCAATAGTTTCTCCACAATATATATATTTTTTTTTTGTTATTTTCCAAGGTACAACCATTTTACCCTAAAAAAAATCGAACGCTGATCCTTTACGGATAATGATAGAGCTGATATAGAGGCACTGTTGGAAAGGGGAGACATTTCAGTTTAGAAAAAGTCTATTTTAAATGCCTTTAATTTTAAAGATGTTGACTATAAAACAAAATTTTTCAAAACTTCTTAGTAGACTCTTGTCACAGAAGCATTAGAATTAACGTTGTTTTTGTAGAATTAACACTTTTATTGGACATTTTCTAAATTTTGAGTAACCGCAAGTTTTCTTTTTACTTTTAAAAAGTCAGGAGCTGACTTCTTGCTAAACTGTGTTAGAATCAGGAAAACCTTGTTTCAAAATCGGTACTTACTGCTCCGGTTTGTTTTCAAAGTTTAGTTTTAGCGAATTTCCATTGGAAAATTGTAGTTCAATGTTGTGCAGTTTAAACTTCTTTTAAACTTCTACGATTATACAAATACTACAAATTTCCAATGGAAATTCGCTCGGCTTGCGGAAACCCGCGGTAGGATTTATTTAGATTTGGAGCATAATTGTGTCCAGAGATGTTCTTGTTTAAATTTTCCTTTATTCATTATCAATATTGAATCCAAATAGCGCTGAATCACCCACTGAATTATCGCGACAGCTCTAGAACCATTGAAATAATGACTCTGACAATTTGTTTTTGAAGTTAGGTCAATATAATACTTGACAAAAATATTCTCTTTTCGATTGAAGCACCTATTAATAAAAGGTATTTCCAATTTTATCCAAGGATTTAATGAGTCATCGTCAAAAAGGGGGGGGGGGAGGGAGAGGTAGTGGTGGATAATTAAAAGAGAACAAAACTGTGGCTTTTCGTGGAAATTTTTTTAAAATTAGTTTACTATTCTCGGAATTAGTTACTAATAAAGGAGTTTTGAAAATTAAATTTTATCTATAAGCATCTGCATATTCTCGCTTAACAAAAGAAATTCTACAAAAGAATTCTAATATTTCTTGAAGATAGTTTAATATCCTTTTAATACGGTTTGTTATTATTTAAAATTGATAGGAATTTGATTTTTTTAATTCCGTTTTGAAAATGGTTTTGGTATTCATAATCCCATGGAAACAGAACTTTTTGAGTTTAAGGTCACAACAGCAAGTTTTTGGTTTGATATTAAAATTGTTTTGAAAAAATAGCATGAAAATGGGCATTGGATTGAAAACTGGTTTAATTTTTTACAAAATCAGATTTATTGTCTACCATTATCTGCATTCCAAGGAAAACTGCATATATTATTGTAAAAATGGGACTACATTTTTGGAATTTTTTTAGTCGGAACCGTTCTCGAAAAATTCCTATTTTTCTAGACAAGGCCATTTTTATGATAAATTTTGATAAAATATCCAATAATTAAATGTACCTAAGAAAAATGCTAATAAAATTGGAAAACACTAAAGTAATTATGATAATGAACTCGTATTTGAGAAAGTTAGTCTGAATTTTCGCGGACCAATTTATGTTAGATTAATGTTTAAACTACTAAAATGTAACATCTAAATTACCATAATAAGTCCAATTATAACATTTTATAATAATGTAATAGCCAACTTTAAAAATTAAGAGGTTTGAAAGACCATTATAAAACAATAAATAATAAAATCTAAGAGAATTTCTTCCTGAGTAAATACTTTCTTTCGAGGTAAAAATTGACCTAAAATTGCTGAAGTATTACTAATTCAGGGAATTCTTACTTCTATTAGTTAGCTATTATTTCTATAACTACTACTATCAGTTCTCCTCTAATATATAATTTACTTCCTTTCTGTATTTCTCATTTAATAGGTAACAATGACCCAGTTGTTTTAAGTATTTATCTAACCTTTTTTTGCTTCCGAGCTTACCGAAGGTAACGGTTATCGTTATTAAATTATGTTGCGTATTAAATTTTATCTACGACTAGTGCACCATGGGTAATTGCTATTAAGTTTGTAAATATAAAAGTTTTACCTACAAATTCACGCAATTTAAACACCTTAAACTGATATTTAGTTACTTGATTTATTAAAATAACAATTCTTATACTAAATATATACGTTTTTAATTTAATTACGTTTAGTTTGTTTTTAATTTAAAGACTTTGTATGATAACCTAAAGTAACCTTCCCGAAAAAAAGTAAACAAAACAGCTAAAAAAAACAACATAATACTTAAAATTAAACTAAAAAATACCTTTTAAGTTGGTATGACTGTTTTTTTTACTCCCAAGGGAGGGAAGTAACACTTCCCTCCCTGTTATTAGCAATGTAAAGTCTACTTACAGTGCAAGTCGTAGATAAAATGTTTTATGACACCGATTTCATTCTCCGTCTCTCTATTACAATTATATTGTTTAACTATCAACGCATGTTTAACTATCTAATATTTATGAAATTACGCTCGCTTCAATGATAGAGCCACGCGCTGTCAAGTTATTTATACTGTTATAGTCTATGTTAAATATATTTTGAGATTCTTTTGGATATTAAATAATTTGTACTTACAGTTTGGGATCAATTTGTCTAAAATTTTCATTGTTATTCTAAGACTAGTTGTTGTAATTTGTATTAGTGCAAAATAAAGTAAATAGTAAAGGTAAAAAAAATAGTAAAGGTATACCTTAGTCTAACTCTAGATACGTATTAAGACAAAGAGATATCAAGTCTAAGCCTAGGCAAGTCTAAGTCCCTAAGCATATGGACAAAGGAATTTGCCAATTTTGTTGTGTTTTGCCAGCCAAGCAAGTATGGTAGTATGAGAGCACGCTCGTCTCTGATAAGTCCTATATCTGGTCTTCTTGATCTGGTATAGGCCCAGAGTTGGGTGGGCATCATCGGGCCCCTGATGAGTCGGACGTGACGAAACGATGCAGGACATGGCGTTTCGCCGAACCAACATCTTGATGACGTTATGTCTTGTGTTGGAATAGTTCCTATGTGTCACGCTTGCGTGGCACATCCCTTGGTGTCTCTCACAAATTGTGTAGACGAAGGAATATTACACTTTTATATAAGAAAGTCGAAACTTCTTTAGATTGTTACTCCCCTTATAAATAACATAAGGGAGTAACAATCTAAAGAAGATGAACAGAATTTTCTTCTTTAGACTTCTACTCCCGTCATCAAAACAGAAGTGTGATATTCCTTTGTCCCAAAGTACATTGGGCTAAACATCCCTTTGTCTTAATAGTTATTTAGTCCAAGTCCTTTATATTCTAAAAAAAACATAGGGGAGTAACAATCTAAAGAAGATGAACAGAATTTTCTTCTTTAGACTTCTACTCCCGTCATCAAAACAGAAGTTTGATATTCCTTTGTCCCAAAGTACACTGAACTAAACATCCCTTTGTCTTAATAGTTATTTAGTCAAAGTCATTTAAATACAAAAACTACGTAGGGGAGTAACAATCTAAAGATGTACAAGAAAGTCCTAGTGTATTGCTTAAATTTGGTGGCCTCTGTTTTACTGATATGCACCATATTCCTTTATTATTACATATTGTATTTTACCAGCTTAATTTCCAGCTTGTGTCTTTATTTATCGCTTGTAAACTAACATAAAAAAAAACAATTATTGGAATGAAATGATTTGCAATTTAACTCGTGTGTAATTAGTTAATTAAATTTTTGGTACGATTCAGTGAGCAGTGTTTACCTTTAAAAGGATTTAAAAATTTATTCATGCGTTCGTACGATTACTTAAGAACCTTTTTAGATTATGACGAAATATATATTCACTAGTGAATTAGCTGATTAACATAAATGTCAACTTCAATTTAGCATATTCATTATTAATGTTGAGATGTTATAATTTTATAATGAAGCGTTTATAAAAGAAAAATTATACCTATTTAGTTAGTTGTATTCTATTAATTTATCGTTTCACGATTTTCTATAGAAATACCAACTATGTACATATATAGAATATATAGGGTGGGCAAACAAAAAACCCGCACTTTTTTAACACTTACAGCTCAGCTTCTTTAACAAGATATGGAGTTTGTGGGATCTAAGATCTACATGCTTCTACATTAAATTCTATATCTATAAATAAAGAAACTATTGGGTCAAAGCCTTGCAATGACAGTTTGAATCTTAAAAAATTCGTTGTCCGGGCAGTTTTGATAAAATAAATGTATTTAAAATAGACTGCCAATTGATGTGGCACATAGCTTCCTCGCATCCTATCCACGTACTTTATTGTATTTATTCTTTTACAAGCCAATGAATTGAATGTGTCAAAATTGTTTTGATATTTTACAAGAATTAAAGTATCAATTTAGCAAAAGTTAAAGAACATATACGGTTCAAATTAATCTGGGGCTATCTTCGGGTTACTTTCTATAAAAAAATCATCAGTGTCTCAATCAGATTAGTACTTTTGAAGCTATAGGTGTAAATAAATGTATGTTTGTGCGCCTGTGGAATAGAAAAAATTAGGCGCAGAAGGTTAAAACGTATATGGGACCAACTATGGGCTAATTATGACCTACCACCCAAATTTCATTAAAATTGAACGTGTAGTTTTTAAGATATAGCGGTAGGGGAGACCGGGGCCAGTTGGCCCACTTTTTTTTCTTAAATTTATTTAAATTTATTGTTTCATGTAACATTTATTATTTATATGAAAAATGTTTAGTAAAGTCTTATAGAATCATAAATTGAAGTAATAAAAGGTTATATTTAATTGTAGCAAAATATAAAAACAAAATTCTAAAGCAAGGTCATCTGGGCCATTCTGCCCCGTATGAGGGGTAAGTTGGCCCAGGGGTTGGGGCATGTTGGCCCGCAAACCACTTCTATAGCTTATTTTGGTAAAAACAGGTATGGAGCAAAAACCATTATTAAAACTCAATAAGCAGCGTTTAATTTTAATTTAGCATTTAAGTACAGAGTATTAATATCAGATTTTAAACAGAATCACCACAGTTAATACATTCATAAAAGAACCCATTGATTTCATTTTCTACGCATGATGTATGTGCCCACCTACGACAGCTTGAACATTGAATCCACTGAGCACCTGGATGGCTGTGTGAAAATGGTTTCAGACATCTGAGACACAAAGCATCCTCTTCTTCTTCTTCATCATCATCGTCTTCGTAGTCTTTCTTGCTACGTTTCTTTTTCTGTTTAACTTGGCGTGATCTGGTGTTAATTGAACCAGCCTTTTCATTAAAGAATAGGTTTCTGGTGAGTGAGTCCATTTTCCTTTTTAATGCCTTTTCTTTTTTATCTTTGGATACCTTTTGCTCTTCTTGTAAAGCTTTTTTAACTGGGGTATCAGTTAATATAGCTGATACACGTTTCCTTTTGTTACTTAGGCCGCCTGTCGCCTTTTTTCTAGGTTTTGATTTTTCAAAAGGCCTTACTGATTCTGGGGTTGGAAAATCTAAAATATTTGTGGCTCCTGGCGATTTCAAATTACTCCCTACCTTAGACGTAGAAGGGTTGCTTATTGGTTCATTAGGATTTGTTTTAGTATTTGAATCTGAAGAAGGGTTAGGTCTGTCTGTGGAATACGATGGCAAAAAGTCACATTCTGAAAAAATATCTCTGTTAAAAGGAGAGATACCTGTTACATGGAACCCTGACATTATATTTGTGGGAGTTATAGCATTAGGAAGGGCCACTTTCACTATACCAGGTAGATCATAGATTGTCATAGGTTGTTTGTTAGCCGTTACCCATGCATCACACGCTGAGTTAACAAATTTTTTAAAAGGACCATAAACACTTCGGTCCAAAGGCTGCAGCTTGTGGCTACAGTGAGCTGGAAATGATAACAACGTAATGCCAGTTTCTTTGCAAAAATCAAGAACTGCTGAATCAAGATGGGAACTATGGTTGTCAAACAAAACCAATGTTGAACGATCCTTTGAACAACGAGCGTGGGAGGCAAAATGCTTCATATATTTTAGAAAATTTGTCTCTGTCATCCAGCCTGAAGTATGGGCCGATCCATCACAACCGATGGGTCCATCTCGAATAAAGTGTGGCTTAAAGTTAACTCTGGGAAATATAAAAAATGGGGGTACACTATTTCCAGTTGCACTTACCGCCAAAGCCATAGTCACCAATGAACCTCTTTCGGCCGATGTCACTCGACCAATTTGTCGAAAACCCCTCCGAGCGACGACACGATCTGGTCGTTGCACAGTTGTGATGCCGGTTTCATCGATGTTCCAAATATCCGCAGCGGTCACTGCCAGCCTGGATATAACATTATTTAAATTATCAAAGAACAATTTAACGTTGTACTTGTTGAAACTAGTGCAGCGTGCCAAACTTGTGGCCTGAGGGGTACGGATAGAAAGTTTAGGATGTCTCTTCAAGAACCCTGAGAACCAATCACTACCCGCCATTTCATACTCTGTCCATGATTCGGGAAATTTTCTGTTACAGGCAACAGCATAGGTGTACGCAAAGCGCCTGACCTCCTTTGGAGAAAGACCATAATAAATATCACTTGCCTTCATAAGATATTCTTCAAGTAAGACTTCTTGTTCAGGTTCAAATACCTGAAATATTTTGACATAGCCGAATCGATCCCAAGGTTTAGCCTTAGAACTAAGTGCTGGTAGATCTCCTACTGCTTCAGCTACTTCGTCCATTTCAGCAAGCATAGGTGTTTCAGCAGCATTGTAATTTACCAGTTCGTTGTTATTGCTATCAACAGGGTTCACAGTTTTAGGAAGGTTTATTTCTTCAGGATCAGAATTAACTATTTCCTTTTCATATATATCTTCAACCTGAGCAGTAACATTTGAATTGGGAAGTATTGTTCCTTTATACTTCATGCAGTATCTTCCAAGTGTCTTTCTGGGAATATCAAACTCGGTGCTAACTTCTCTCACCGATCTTTTGTGTTGTTTAACTTGCAAAACTGCTAGTAACATTCTGTCCTCTGTCACCTTTCCTCGTTCAGTCTTTCGAACATAATTTCGCACCATACTCAGGTATATCTAAAAATAAAACCGTGAGTTGAAGACAGAATTGTAAATGTGCTAAGTACAAAACCATTTTACTTTTTCCAATATATATATATATAGAATAGAAAAGAATCCTTTATTTGTAAAGTAAATTAAAATTAAATAAAAGGAACTGTTACTTTTTTTTTACAAAACAGCATTTAGCTGAAGATTATACTAGAAGGTATATGTTAATATTTATATTTATTGTCATTTGATAAAGAAAACATTCGTCACAAATGTAAAAACTAATTTAATCAAAATCTAAAATGTGTACGGGGCAAGTTGGCCCGGTGGGCCAACGTGCCCCATTTGTACTGGGCCGACCTGCCCCATGACCATATTTTACAAATAATTGATTGTCATCTAAGTTGACAAACATATTTTGATTAATAAATAATACTGAAATAATCCTTAAACTATAGACTTCAAACTAAGTACTTACCTAATTCGGTAATGCCGTAGATTTATTAATTAAAACACACGAAACGAACTATTAAAAATATAGTCTGACTTATCGAAAAGTGATTAGACAGCGTGACACGACCAAAAACGCTCGGACAGGCTTGATAGTTATGTGGAGAGAAGGGGGCAGTGCTACCAACCTCTGACATGACTCCTGACACTCTCAAGCGTCTAGTCTCCGAACTAACTCGACTGGGCCAACCTGCCCCTATGGCCAACTGGCCCCGGTCTCCCCTACACAAAAATTGATGGACAGACCGACAGACAGACACGGAACCAAAAATGATTCCTGATGTCTGAAACGGATTTCTGTGTTTGAATTTTTGAAATCGGAGACCTAAAATATTTTCGCTCTTCAGAACGATCACATAGCTTCCATTACCTTCGGTAAGCTCGGAAGCAAAATTAATATTTCACAGAATTACAAAAACAAATTAATGCATAAAATTATAGATTTACTTGTTGTATGGTTCAATATGACCTCCTTGTTCATTCACGACGGCCTGCATTCTTCTTCTCCAGTGGGATATGACCCCCTGCAATAATTGATAGACGCATCTTGCATAAACGTGTAATTTGGTATTGGATCTTCAATTTCAGGCAACATTGTGGTTAAAATTTCTGAAATATTTGTTATTACACTGAGGGACTCCTACAAAAACCCACATTCCACCATATCGTTATTTATTCTATTAAAACTATAGTACCAGACTACGATTACTACCCGGACAACGCATTTTTTTAAGACCCTAATTCATACCGTCATTGCATGGCTTTCGCCCAACAGTTTGATCAGCTATAGATATTAAATTTAAAGTAGAAGAACGTAGTTGTAACTCCCTCTGCAAACCCAATAATATCTCCAAGTGTTATAGAAGCTGAGCTATAACTGTTAAACTAGTAGTTCTGTGAACAGTAGTAGACCTCGCTCGTTAAAATGACAAGTCGGGGTATGAGTTTAGGTTCATAAAAACTATTTATTCGTTCAAAAGGGTCTAAAGCATGACTATTTTAGATAAAAATTTGCATATTTTTAAAGTACGCTTTAAGGGCTTTCCAACGATACCAAACATGGCCGGCCAGCTACTATTTTTTTCCTTCTCTTTAACAGAGGTACACAAATTTGTACCCCTCATGTACCCGGTATGGTAATAAATTTAAGGTTTTCCTTTCAGGTACACTTTACTACTACAAAGTTCTAAATATCATATGAGTTTCAGCCCGATCCTATGAAATGCAAAAACGGTACAGCATAAGGACTAAAAAGTAGATTTTTTCGACCGATTTTTCTAAACCGGTACAATAAGTACTAAAATAAGTAGTAATAGAAAATAAATTTCAATGAAATGGGTACAATGGCAATAGAACCCACACACTTTTGAGTAAAAAGCTGCAATTTTTATTTTTTTTTATTTTTACAGTGCACCCTACAACTACCGTGGTACTAAAAGTACTTGTGTACCCAAAGCAAAGGTAAAGGTACTAAAAGGGTACAGTGCGTTTAAGTGTTATTTGGCGCCACTTTTGAGCGAAGGAAATTTCCGAGCTGTTAAATCCCTCGACGCTTTTAGCCCCACAGTGGGGTAACCTACCCCCTAAACTGCACTCTAAAAGTACAATAGGTGCGTAAGTACTAACCAAGTACATTTTTTCGAAAATATTTTTGCACACGTTTGGTACATTTTAAAATTCCTTTCCAACGATACCTCTGTCAAATTGGTACAACGTCCCCTTATGGTTGCGCTTACCCAAGGAGGGCGTCCTTCACAAAGACGTAGCTCCCGAAGTAGGAATCGGAAAAATAAAAACAAACAAGATTCTTAAAGAGGACAACTTGACTTAAAGTCCGATACTCATTTGAACCCTTTCCGATTAAAATTGCGAACGGTACAGAAGGACAAAGTCGAAATTTCGGAAAAACACGATTTTCGTGAGTTTTTCGTTGAGGTACTCGACTTCCCCGCCTCGAAGGTACTAAAAAAAGGGGATTGCGCTTACCCCTTGAAAAAGACATTTTTAGAGCATACGAAGCAGAGTAGGAGAGTACTTTTGTTTTCTCCGTACGTACCTCCATGTACCATCTTGTGGTTAAAAAGCCGAATAGCATCGCATTAATGCCCTAGGAGGAGATACGTGAACCATGTATAATAAACAATTGGAGAAAAGTGGTAAAAAGAGTTTTATCGCTTTTAAGGGGGGGGGGGAACGTGAAAATTTTAAAAATGTTTTTGCATCGCTTTTGTACTCTTCCCAAGGGCTTTCCAACGACATGCGACACCCTTTACCAAATATCTCCAGTTTTCTGATCGGCGAAAAAAAAAAAATGTCGTCCCTAAGCGGAGGTGCACGTAAAAAAAAAAGTTTTCGTTACCGACTATGGACCTCTGCCGGATATACAAAAGTCTTGAACAAAAAGTAAAAATTTTAAATTTTTTCAAAAGCTATATGTAAAAGCGTGTTACAAAAACGTCCTTTTTGAAGTTGTGCCCCCGCCCCACACCACAGCTCGGTCGGCCTGCGGCCTCCCTCGCAAAGACAGTCGATTTAAAAAAATTAAGAGACAGACGAAATGCCAAACGGTCGAGCTAAAAGGGAGACCTCGCTACGCTCGATCAAAAAAAGTGCAATTTTTTTGGATCACCCTGAAATATTTTGATCATGACCGACTTTTTTCTTTCTCAAATAAAGAGAAAATATTGTGATGGCACGAAAATTCGATTTTGAAATTTTGATGGATTTACACGTTTGGAGGTTCCCTGAGTCAAAAAAAGTGGTTTTTAAAAAAAGTCTGTCCGTCCTCTGTCGTCTGTCTGTGCAGACGCCTGGAGCCTAAACTACTGGGCCGATTTTGACTAAATTTTACAGGTTTAGAAAAATAATTCCCCGAGGCGGAATCGAGAAATAATTTTTAGCTCAAATTCAGGGCACTACTCCTGAAAAAAACGTGAAAAAAAAATATTTCTCGAAAGAGGTTCCGACGATTTTGATTAACAATTTTTAAAATGTACTCCATTTGAATACAAATCCAACGATATATGCGGTTTTCCTTGGAAAAAATCTAGTTCCTGAGAAAATAGCTTTTAACGCGGAGGGAAAGAGCCCGGGTTCGATTCTCCACCCAGGAGAAGTTATTTTTATGATAAATTTTAATGAAACGTTTAGTAATAATAATTAAATGCACATAAAAAACTAATAAATGGAAGATATTAGGCTAAGTAATTATGAACTCGTATATGAGAAAGTTTGTCTGAGTTGTCTCGGACCGATATTTTTGAGTCACAATAATGCGAGTAAAATCCTTTTAATTTATAGTTTTAAAATTAAAAATCTTTATTTTAATTGCAAACTAAAAAATTCAATTAACAGCTTTTTTTTAAAAGTTGAAAAAGAAAATTATTTCTAAGAATAAATTTTAATGATAAAATTTAGGAGAAGAGTTTTTGATATTAGGATTGATTATCAATCCTCTAAATTATCAACCCTAATAATAAAAAACTTTTCTTTTATTTTGGCACTAAAACTTTTATTTAATGAAATATTACTCACAAAGTTTTTCGAAATAATCATTTAGCATTCCTCATTCTTTGCAGAGATAAATGTTCTTTTTATTTTAGAGAAACGGTAGTTAGGAATTACCCTAGTGAATACGATCCAGATATAGATCGTAAATATTTCATCCTTTTTTTTAGGGTAGAGTTTCAATAGTATTGTTCAGAGTTAGGATCGCAAATAATTTTGTTTGAGTTCCGACTCATCCTTCTCGAAACTCTTTTGCCAAGGTGTATGTGTCTGTTCGCTTTAATGCTATGGACACCATAGAAAGATTTTAACTTTCGTCTTCAGTCAATTGTGCCAAACACCTGCTATCAAAGAATGAGGAATTATACTGCTCGGGATTTATTAAGATCTGTCGATACATTTTTCGTAATAGCAGTGGTTAAAGCGTATTGTTGTTCTCGGAAACAAAAAAATAATTATAAAAAGATCATCCTAAACAGCTTCCCAACTCATAAGGCAATCGTTAAGAGTTCAAGGAATTGTGAATCCGTTTCATCTAATTCTATTGTTGCAACAAATAATCTACTTTTTTTATGTTCTTTTTGATGTAAGGATGACACCAAAATATCTTACTTTCTTCTTATTTCCGGTGGTTGTAATAATTGGTTAATTCTCACTGAGATTTAATTTGAAATCGGTATTTGAATTCGTTTATTTTCCCGGGTAGAAATAATTCACATGTTTAGTGTTAAACTTAAAAATCCAGGAGTCTTTGAGTTTAAAATTGTGGACTGTACGTTGCCCTAGCAACGAGTGGAAATTAACCAAAGCACGCATGTGTGGAACATATTTTAGTCTAGCTCAAGTTTTTGTCTGGCTTAAAAACTTACACGTTTCCATCCAAAAGACTCACTTAAGAAGAAACCAAGTCCTTGGACTTCAGACTTCAACAGCAGGTACCTTATATTCAGGTCTTCCCAGGTAAATACGCGAATTCCTTAAATATCTGTTTCCCATTAAATCTCAGTTATCCAGCCTGTGTCTTGCCTTCCCGTAGCTTGACCATGATTCAAATGGGAATTTGCCAATGATACTGGACAACAATATCCTCATCGCTCTTGTACTAGAATCACTATAGATATTGTTCGGGGAGGTGGATATACAACACAATGGTGAAGAGTACTGGACCTATTGCCTACTGATTAACTGACTTCTTTATCTACTTTCTAATCAAACCTGAGACAATGGTTGTATTGTATGCACAATTAAAATCGTGGTTGTGTGAGGATGATTTGCGACTTAAATCGCTCATTCTCACAGTCTCCTGGTCATGAGGGCACTCGAGATGTGATTTGAGTATCCCTGTGTGAGTAGGGCCATAGGCTTAAAAGAGACTAAAATGTTCACTGGAATTTTCGGAATGTCGAGCAAAGAGAATTTGAAAGTTGTATAGAGTAAAAACATGGAACTACATGGGAGGTTGCGTGGGAAGTTTTACGTAGGATAATACGCTAGGGTGCGTTGATAACGTTTAGAATCGTTTGCTTTTGAAAATAGTTCTAGTCCGTATCTAAGTTTGTATGTATGTGTATGGTTTAGTTGCAGATGAGTAGTTTATTAGTTAAAAAGCATTTGGGTTTAATATTTACAAATAAATTTAGTAGTTTGTAACGTCTGTTGCTATATACTCATGTTGTATTTCTTTTGTAAAGCACAGGTTCTGTCTATGTGAAGATCTACAAAGCGAGCTTTCGGGGATTTTCGAATGTGGAGTATTTTAATTAACGCTCGAATAAAATTCCCTCTTTTACTTTTGATAATTTTAATCTTTCATGTTCTCAACCAAAAAAACTTTAATCGGGTTTATGCTGGACAAAGACTGTTGTGTGATTAGTGTGGATTAAGTATATTACTATATTTCTTAAGTAAATAACTATATTACCGTAAAAATCTTTATGATGGAAGTTTGATCTTCAAAATGGTTGGGGAAATAAATCTCAATTTCATACCTTTTTTAGTTCTAAGCTTTTATCAGTGATCGATTTGGCAACTACTTAAGGATTATCTTCTTTTTTTTTTTTTTTTTTTTTTTTTTTTTTTTTTTTTTTTTTTTTTTTTTTTTTTT
>KZ651105.1:929717-947328 GCA_001010745.2 Gerris buenoi
AAAAAAAAAAAAAAAAAAAAAAAAAAAAAAAAAAAAAAAAAAAAAAATTAAAAAGTACTCACCAATAAAAGCAGCCATATACATTTTCCAACGCCATTTTGTTTTTGTATTTAATAAAGGCATTTAAACTATTTATACATATTAAACACACACAACATACACAATAATGGCTAGATATTATATATAATGGCTAAAATGACTAGATAAAGTGATTAATTAATCACTTTATCTAGTCATGATGACTAGACAAAGTGATTAATTAATCACTTTATCTAGTCATGATGACTAGACAATGTGACTAATTAATCACTTTATCTAGTCATCACTTATATTAGCTGGGACAATATAGTTAAAGTAATCATTTCTTTCAAATATCCAAACACTTTATCCAAATAATCGGGAAAAAAAAAGTTTAAAGTGGTCGAAGTGATATGAGAAAGGGAAATCCCCCCCCCCTCTAACAAGACTTAAATGTGTAAATCACAGACTGTAAACAACACTTAACTTCACTTTGAATAATACAGGTCTGTGACTTCAGATCTTTAACGCGTTTTGATTGATTTAGTTAATTATGTGTAAGTTGGTACTATGGCCATCAATGAAACCAAAACTATTGATTCAATTTCAATTGTTTGTCATACTTGCTCAGAATAATAATTATATCCCCGAATTTTTTATTAATAATATGCTCTCCATTTGAATACAAATCTAATCGTATAACAAGATTTCCAATGGAAAATCTAGTTACTAAGAATATAGCTACAACGACGGACAATGAGAGACCGAGTTCAATTGCTATTCGATTCAAATTTTGATTAACGAAGTGTTTAGAAAAACATGATCACTGATAAAATGAATGTCAAACGTTTGACGAACAATTTAAAAAAAAAAGATTTACTTTGATAAGAGAACATATTAGCTTGTGAATAATGTTTGAATAAACGTTTGATAAAACTATTCTGATAAAATATATTGCTTAAAAAATTGTTTTGAGAATATTCTGGCTTATAGTATATACTATGTGCTTTTACGAATAAACAGTTTGTTGAAAACAAAGCATAATAATATGTTTTAAAACTAAATACTAGTTATAATTACTCGGTGGGTTTTGTATTTAAGCAAACTATTATAGAGAAGCAACTACAAGCGTATGATATAAACCTTGACTTGGCAACTACAACAACTTACTTAATTTAAATACTTTTACCAATTTGATTGTAAAAGTAAATTCCATCCTCCTAATCCTTCACCCTGATATTTAACATTTTACTGATAATTTAAATAACAATGTAATAAAAATACATACAATTTAATAATTATGCAGCCAATTATTTCTAATTGCACTGATAAAATTGCAATTATGCAAAAGATAAGATTGGTGATTATTTTTATTTTATTATGTAACACTAACCATGTTCTTCACCCAAGATAATATTATAATACTATGATTATACACATTGGGTATTATAAAATGTTAACAAGCATTGTAACATGCGGTAAATGAGACTCCACCCCCCCCTTCACTCAACACCTCCCAACTGTATAGATTACTATGATTACCATGAGCAACGATATATATTTTTTCCGTGGTAGGCTGTGAAATAGTAACTTTAGAGCCTGAAAAACAAAAAAATCAATTTTTTCATTACGTGGACTTAAAAAATCTTTTCATTACTCCTGGCAGTAAAGAAAAAAATGTTTACGTCCTAGGACGCAAAAAATTATTTTTATTCTCCAAGCAGTTATCAAAACTTCCGCATTAGCACTACTTTCTTAGTAAAAAGACGATTGAATTCCGCTAGATGGCAGTGCGTTTTATTTATCTTTTCTTATAATGTAACCTCCTTTTAAGGTTTCTTTTTTTTAAATCTTAAGTTTGAACTAATATTTGTTATTATTATATTGATTATTGATTAATATTTAATGTTTTTTCATTGTCTGCTACCTCGGAAAAAATAGCATATGCTACACGACTGTGAAGTGTTTTTTCTTTACCTTGGCAATATTTCCTGTCTCGCTTCGCTCGACAGTAAATGTAATTGCCGCGGTAAAGAAAAAACTCACTTCACAGCCTAGTAACATAATATACTATTTCCGTGGTAGGCTGTGAAATAGTAACTTTAGAGCCTGAAAAACAAAGCTAAAATCAATTTTTTCATTACGTGGACTTAAAAAATCTTTTCATTACTCCTGGCAGTAAAGAAAAAATTTTTTACGTCCTAGGACGCAAAAAATTATTTTTATTCTCCAAGCAGTTATCAAAACTTCCGCATTAGCACTACTTTCTTAGTAAAAAGACGATTGAATTCCGCTAGATGGCAGTGCGTTTTATTATCTTTTCTTATAGTGTAATCTCTTTTTAAGGTTTCTTTTTTTTCAATCTTAAGTTTGAACTAATATTTGTTATTATTATTATTGATTATTGATTAATAATTAATGTTTTTTTATTGTCTGCTATCTCGGAAAAAATAGCATATGCTACACGACTATGAAGTGTTTTTTGTTTTGAAAAAACTCACTTCACAGCCTAGTAACATAATATACTATTATCTACGATTTATACCTAATATAAACATTGTATCTCTGTTTAGATTCGTAGAAATTGATTCTTTACACACCTGTAATAATGCGTGTCTCATAGTTTTAAACAATTCCTTTTTTCTCCACTATAGTGAAGAAAAGAAGGAGAATTCATCTTTTTTTCCACTCTAGTGACGAAAAGAAGGAGAATTCCTCTTTTTTCCACTCTAGTGACGAAAAGAAGGAGAATTCCTCTTTTTTTCCACTCTAGTGAAGAAGAATTATTATTCAACTTTACACACGATTAGCGAGTTTGTTTACATTTAACATAACTAATTTGATGTTTATTTTTTAATAAAAGTAACTGTTTGCATAGAGTTTTTTGAGAAAATCAATGAGTGATTTAAGTGATTATGAAGAATATGAGGAGAATACGCCTTCTGAAATAATTAATTTGGCACAAAATACAACTAACGAATTGTTGTCATCTTTATCAAAAGAGAAATACGAGCTTACATACAGGAAGTTTATTATTTTTTTCTGCATTTATTATTAAAATCTAACAGTCGTAGAAAAAGTACGGTACGCAACTCGTGCGAAAACGGCATTTTGCATTGCTCGTGTGGTTTTACTACCCTCGCTGTCTCTCGGGTGTAAACACCACACTCGCATGCAAAATGCTACTTTCCACACTCGACGCGTAATGTACTAAAAAACATTGGTAAACTAGAATAATGCTATCTTGACCGATCCTCTCTATCCTACGTACTTATTTCACAGTCGATTTTAAGTTGTATATTTAACCCTGACAGTAACACGTTGTATTTTAGCGTCTTTTATACACCCTAGGCTTCCAAGACCTATAAAATAGATGAGACATGGGATTGGTTTCTTTGCTTAATATACAAGTATTTAATGCAAAATGTTAGGGAAATATAATCATATTAAAAAAATATATTTTACTGAAATAATTTAAATTTATAAAAATAAACATACAAGAAATTTTACAGGTAAGTAACATTTGGCTCGAGGGACCTACAAAACCTTAAATGTAAGCACTTTTTTTTTTTTTTTTTTTTTTTTTTTTTTTTGTAAAATACTGACGTTGCAAAAGGCGTATAGATCCGAAATGAATGACATTGTTTTCACGACTAAACTTTTGAGGAATACCAGAGTTGTTGACCTTGAAAAATTAAAATCTACGAATAGGAGGGGGGATTGAAGCAGCTTGTAGGCCCCGGAGACCCAACATGTTACTCTCAGGGTTAATTATTTATATTTGTTGATTATATTGATTGTTATGTGTTGGGGTACCATTTGTTGAAAAATATGGTAATATACATTTATTGACTATTTCTCAAACTTCCAATCGTGCGGGCTGCCCTATATAATAATTATCATTAGGTATTATTTCATAATGCAGACAGAGCATTTAATAAAAAGATCAATCAATGTTCTACAATTACACTTATTTTTCGTGTAATTGTTGAATATTAAAATATACATGGGATAGGTCAATGCCTTAGTTACGACTTTAGTAATAAATATCTCCGAGAAATTACTGTCGTGGTAAATCAAGCTAATAAAAACTAATGTTCAAACACTATTTTATCGTTCATCATTATCCATATCTAGCCGATATATCTGCGGCATTAACAATACCTCAATAACAGCAACCGAAGTGCAATTATTTCTAAATTACAGTTTAAAATCAACTGCAATTGTATTATTACTAACTAAAAATATATCCGTGTTTAGTCTAGCTATTATATTAGTGTTCAAACTGTATAACTAATAATACTAGTCTAGGTGACAGTGTGCAAAAAAGTGTTTCACTTATATCAAATCAATTGAGTAATGAGCGTTACTTAGGACTTCATTTAGATCGATGACCTACCTGGAACTTACATACAAGAAACGAAACAGACATGAAGCGACGATATAAGACTTTTAGACTGCCGGTTTGGCACTTTTTTACTTTAGCACCCCCCTTAGTTTTAGTTTGAGTTGAGCGCTTTGAGAGTGAGATACTAAACTACATATAAGAAGTGTGAGGGCGATTAGAGAGGTAAGGGAGAAGTTGAAAGGAGGTATATAGGAATGTCGGAGAGACAAAGAAAGTAGATAGTAGTCTGGCCCCCCACCATATAGTCGCTGCTCTACACTAAATACTCACATATCTTCACCTCACCCTTCTCATTCTATAAATATACACACACCTTGCAAAAAAGATCGCTAAATCAGTCTTTCTCAGGAATTTTCTCAACATCCTTTTCAGAAACTTTCTATAGCTAACGTGATATTTTACAGCATGTATGTATTTGTCAAAATTAAAAAGAAACATCAGATCAATTTTAATGCTTCACTTTAGAGTGCCTCAACGTGGCAGCGGCCGCTTTTCGGGGGTTGACGAGCGAAGCGAGTAGGGGGCGGAGCCCCCTAGTATTTAATAAAATTTGTTTCTAGCTTTAAAATGAACTCCCAAATAAGGGTCGAAATACCGCTAAAGGGGGTATTTTATTTTTCCTTAAGACCCAACTGCAATTATACTAATTAACGCACTTTTCTTCATAGAAAGAGAGGGAGTATTGGACACATTATGTGATGACTATATCATCAGAACCACTTTGTGGGCCTAGGACTATTCCTGTTTAATTTGTTAAGTATGTGGGCCGCTTTAGGATCACTAAATCACTTAACACTTAATTTCAAGTTCAAGAACTCCCTTCATACTACCAAGAGTATAACTATAATTTATGGTATAATTATGCATTCCTGAAGTTTGAACTTTATGAAACGCAGCCCTATAATATAGTTCTATAGAATTTTACAATAACTAAATATGCTATAAAGACAAATGAGATAATACATGGGGCTTAAGCAAAAGAATAAATGCAAATTTCACAATAATTTAATTGCACATTATATGATTGGTAAAATCATGAAAAAAAAATAAAATAATAACAAACAACATTTTTAAGCTCATGAATGACTTGTAAAAGCTTTTGAATGCGACAAATCAATCGGAAAAAAAAACCTTCTTTTTAGAGGCACAAAAAATTGGCATAGAAATATTGTTTTAGACATAACAATATAGTAACCATGGTTCCTTAGAGGCATTTTTGCTTCCGAGCTTACCGAAGCTATGTGATCGTTCCGAAGAACGAAAACATATTTAGGTCTCAGGTTTTAAAAATTCCAAAACAGAAATCCGCCATCAGAGAAAATTTTTAGTTCCGTGTCTGTCTGTCGGTTTGTTTGCTGATCTGTCTGCCACTTAATTTTTGCAAAGCAAAATATCTTTTTAAAACTACCCGTCCGATTTTATTGAAAATTGGATGGTATGTCATAATTAGCTCATCGTTGGTCCCATATAAGTTTCATTCTTCAGCGCCCATTTATTTCTCTTCCACAATCACACAAACGTACATTTATTTACACCAATATCTTCAAAAAAAAATACTCAACCGATTTCCATGAAATTTGAATGGTTAGTTGAAAGTAGCCTGGAGGTAGCCCAGATTAATTTTAACTCTCTACAATTTTTAAATTTTGCTAAATTGATACTTTAATGCATGTAAAATATAAAAATAAATTTGATAGGTTTAAATGACGGGGGAAAATTGAATAAATTACAAAAATAGTTTGTAAAATCATTAATTTATATAAACTATTGCGCGAGGAAGCTACGTGCCACACTAATTGTACAAACTATTGCGCGAGGAAGCTACGTGCCACACTAATTGTAAGACTGTATTTGATATTATTGAAGCAGTCACCCCACGCTTCTCATGGGACTCAGGCTATGAATTAGTGGGTAGCTTTCTTATTATCATGTAGGCCTAACGATAAAATGAACACCTTAAAAGTTTCGTTTTCGATGCCTTCATAGAAAAGAAATCAGGGCTGTATAATATAAATCATTCATTCCATTATTAAGAAAATACCCTGTGAATTGCAGGTAAGACGCTTTTAACTTCATGCATAATGTATACTTTATTTATTATTTTATTTACTTATTATTATTTTATTTTATTATTTATTATTATTATTTATTGTTTTATTTACTTATTTATACTCTATTTAATTTTTTATGCATGATAAATAATTTATTGGTTATATTTAGCATGTATTCTTATATGCGTCTTGAAACATTTCCTTTCCAAATTATACCAAATAGTGGAAAATATTTAGTTCAAATGTAGGGAAATTATTTACCTATAATAGAGGTATAATTATAGATAACGCTTTACTTTTCCATTACCTTATTATATCATTATCTAATATTTTTCTCTTTTGTATGTTTTATATGTATTACATAAATTAATGAATTGAAAAAAAAATAGTAATAAAAAAACAAATAAATTCAATATGTTTTTTTAATAACATGATCAAACTAGTTTTAAGTAGTACATTCAATTTAAGACGATAGCAATAAGTACAAAACATCAATAAACCAGCATAACGTTAGTTTTGCTTCTTAAGTAGTATTTGACATAAAATCGAAAAAACTAAGTTTATGCTAATCAACTAAACTACAAACTATAACTAATTTTATATTTGAGTAAGAAACGTGATACGAGTACATTTCTAACATACAAATATAAATGAAGTTAAATAATGGAAGGTCTTTAACTGGAAATTCCGGGATTACATCATTTTGTATTAATTATTATAATTAAACGAAATTCTCTCATTTCAAAATCTCGATCACCGATATTGTTGCAGCTTAAATAAACAGTTGCCTATCACAGGTCTATTTGCTTAATTCTAAGCTGAAAATACTTAGGGCTAAAGTGGCCTCGGAGATAGAAAATCAACAATAAGCTTAAATAAACAAGGGATTGAATAATTCAGAATTATTTTACACTGAATAATTCCAGGCCCTCGAGGTAGTTTAAACTGAAAATCATATTTACCTTAAAATCCTTTCTTTAGAGTGGCCGGTGTTCCGCAAGGCACCCTTCTAGGATACCTCTTGTTTTCAATATATCTCCTTAAATAAATAGAGAACGTTTATTTAATCGCCTGTACTAACACGATCAACTGCTCCTGCAAAGTTCAGGAAATTTATTTAAGAAAGGATGAAATTATAATTGAACCAAATGCTTTTATTCATGCCTACAACTTTAATTTATTTTGAAAGCTGAAACAAGTTTCCCTTCTTTCATGAAAGCTAAACAATGTTCAATAGGTCCGACGAACTTGCATGAAAACTTTCTCTTAATTCATAGTGATACTACATTTTAATCCTATAACATCAAATTCAATTAATCAATTATTATTAAACGTATTTTAAATGTGATCTACATGTGAGTGTTAAAATGTAGTTTTTAATTTTCAGGTAAATCAGATTTCTCTTAAAAATGATCATCTTAAAAGGACTACAACATCATCGAAACTGTTTATGAGAAATAAACATGAGAAAGATGTTTATTTCTCATAAACAGTTTCGATGATGTTGTAGTCCTTTTAAGAAGATAATTTTTAAGAGAAATCTGATTTACCTGAAAATTAAAAACTACATTTTAACACTCACCATTTTTTAAAAGGTTATTTGGGGGCACCGCCCCAAAATGATTAGCTCAAAAATCTTTATTTATCTTTCTTTTCTTTTGCGATAACGCTTCAGGGTATGATGTTGCTGAACTGAATGCTAAATTTACGTCCAATAGTTTAGGCTCAACAAGATCCCTTTACTGGGTTAAAAGCCATATCAGTTTTCCAGTTATCTTTCCTAATAATTATTGTTTTGCAATTCCTCATTATTTTAAATAATTTATTCTGACGGGAGGGACTACACCTACCTAACTAATTAAAGACAAACACAAAACTTGGAACGAGTCCTCAAAAGTTTGTAATTATTTAATAGCGAACTCAATACATGGTTAGATCCTTCACTTCACTTTCAACTTACTTTAAGTTCCAAGTTTTAATAATTTGCAAAGGCGGGATAAGGAAGTTGAAATATTAAAGAGTAAGTTCCAAATTAAAGGGTATGGAATCTTCGTAAGTGACAGTTAAAGAATATAAATCATAATTTAGGTTTCCCCTTTAGGCTATACGGTATTAGGAGCGTTCAAACACGCGAAATACTTTTTAATTCTGTAAAATTAAAGGCAAAAGGTTGAAAATGTTCTCGCAGTATTTCCATGAAAAGGTAAACATTTATTAAAAAAGTGAAGTTAGTCGAGCTGCTAAATCCTTTCCTACATGTGATGCTGCTCATAAAGACTTACGTAGAAAGATTTGAATTATGGTCTTTATTACCTATACATCGGCCATACTTTATTTACATATGGCTAACAGGGAACATTATTTTGAGGAAAACTTACATATTGTTAAGGGGGCGCGGGAAGCAATGTGTTACCCGTGCTTCAGTCGCTAGATGGCTCTTAACAATCGCGGATTCATTTGACATTCGCCCCTCTCCTGCCTCTAACCCCCTCTACCTGAAGAGAGCATTAAAACAGGCATCGCATGGCTCTTTCAGTGAAGCAAGTTTATTGCAATAAAGTACAATGAATATTAAGAAATTGATTCATGATGAATGTTATAGTTGAAGATAAGTGGAAGAGGGTAGTGTGGAGTAGAGTGGAGGTACTCGGTACAAAGCTCCTAGATGAACCTATATAAACTTAACTCCTATAAGAATCTAAACCAGCCCGCTGTAGCTTTTATCAGTGGCGATCCTAGGTCAAAAGTTCTGGAGAGGGCTAAAGCCCCCCATGTGTTGTGGGTTTAGTATACATTTTAATGCACCAGGACCAACACATTTGTATATTATATGTTGTTGCAGTCCTTTCCGGTGGCAAACCTATGCCAGTGGCCCCCCTCCCCCAAGGTTGGGGGAGGGGGGGTGTAGGCACATTCTAAGTCAGTTTATATTGGGGAAGTGGGTATTCGTAGTGGTAACAAGAAAAGCAAACTACCTATTTTAAGCAGCTCCCCCCCCCCCAAAAAAATGCACAATAAATAAACAAAAAAATAAGCTCGGAAGCACAATCTCCGCGGCCAAGTAACAACAACAACAACTGTGTTTAGAACGTATTCATTAGAAAATGTTATACTGATGCTTACTGCAGTACACTTTCTTACTGTAAGTCATGGGCGTGGCGTGTAGTTAATTATTGAGGGAGGGGGTCCGGGAGTGAGATATCGGTTAAAACGTTGTTTACTCTACTATAAGCGTTTAGGTCCGCTTTAATAGTTTTAACGATCTTCATGAATTCATGGCGGTGTCTCTATTGGTTTTGCAAAAAAAAAATATTTGGAAACATGATAACAGTGATTTTTCAAATGTTATGAAAATATTTGTATTTGTATTTTTTTATTTTTTTTATTTATTTTATTTTTTTAAATTAAATATTCTTAGTAAAACCAATAGCAACAATGATATTAAGATCGTTAAAACTATTAAATTGGACCTAAACGTTTTTATCGATATCCTACGTTATAATGTAACGATTTTAATAATAATTCATGATATGCATGTTTAAAGTCTAAAGTAAAAAGGCAGCAGGCATGTAAAATTTAAATTTGATAAAAGCAGACGTTTTAGGGTAGTAAAGTGATACATTTTATAACTGTAACCGCACAATGCAGGAGTGCAAGAATGCAGGGTGCCTCCCGCACTACTAGACTACTACAATCATACTCTTTAACTATCAACTAATCATGATTATTTTCTCAATATTCAATACACATTTATTACTATACGCTCGCATCAAAGATTGTGCCACGCGATACCTGGTTAATTTAAATATCAAATCATTTAGTAACGACAATTTAAAAACAGCTTTGCCATTTGTATGCATCAAAAATAAATAAATAAGAAGCGTAATGAAAACATTATTTCATCTTACAAAAAGAGCGTAGAGTTTATTAGAGATGTCGGGAGGTTGTTTTTGTGCCCCCCTAGCCCCGCAAGTAAACTGAATGGACTCTATAAATCTTCGTTTCCATTAGCCCGTAGCCCAGGGTTTGCCGGGGGGAGAAAGAAATCCCGTATTTATAGCGTTGGAAGGTAAGAATAAAGAATAGAGGTGAAAAATAATACCAAGCGTTTTCACTAGACGTTTCGCATCCGCAAAGAACAAGGGTTGTTCAAGAAACAATCTGGGATAGCTCCGGTGTAGAATATTAGAGGTGGGGGTAAGAATGAATTTCAGATTATGGTGAGGCAAGTGATTTCTCTCGCTTCTCTTAGTACGGTTAGTACCCATATATGTAGTAGTGTTGGGAAAGGATAAAGAGGGGAAGAAGAGGAGGAAAAAATGGGCCACAAAACCCATTTAAATGATGTAGGGTCGAGGTTGGGACCGACAAGGCTCACCGTATAGAGGCCCCCTCCGTAAAATGGGCCTCCCTTGGGCCATTCATCAGACAAGTACCTACCGCTGCACTCATACCATGCCGGAGCTTTAATTATGTCGCGTAACACGGAGATAGGACGAGTAGACTCGGCTTGTTTACACTCTTGAATATAAAAGGACGTCACGGTACTTGATGGGACTGGGACGGTACTTGATGGGAAACAAAGCGACCACTAGTAGCCTGGATACGGACTTAAAAACTGGTTAACACGGCCGGTATCTTACACAGTGTCTAGACTAGGTGTCTCCTCTAACCACTACAAATCCCTTTGAATTATTCAACCACACATAAACAAACTAAACCTTCAATTTTATAATTTCATTTTATAGTAGGATAAAAATCATAACAGACATGAAATACAAACTATTTTATTGAAGAAAAGAAGTGGAAAAGTTTTTCACATCAAATCCACAGCGCTAACTGAACGTTGCACGCACTTAACTTGATGCGTATGGATACTTAACTTGGTGCGTATGCTCACTTAACCTAATACAATGGACACTTAACTTAATATACTTAACTTGGCGCGTATGCTCGTATACTTAACTTGGTGCGTATGCTCACTTAACCTAATACAATGGACACTTAACTTAATGCGTATGGACACTTAACTTAAAGCGTATGGACACTTAACTTAATGCGTGTAGACACTTAACTTAAAGCGTATAGACACTGGACACTTAACTTAATGCTTATGGACACACGACTTAATACGTATGGATACTTAATTTAATGCACATGATATCGATGTTTAAAATCTATTTTTTTATTATTTACATTAACAGTACCAAAGCACTAAACATCTTTAGTAAATATCAATACCACAGAAATTTTAAGATAAAAAGAAAGTTAATTGGTTTTCACAATTAAATTATTTTTACTTTTCCTCACTACTAATAGTAGGAAAAGTATTGTTTGTTATTAAATTCATAATATGATTAGAATTGTATGCCGTTTTCAACGTGATCTTCAAATGTGACGTTGGAATTTGAAGGCGAGGAAAGATTCTATCATCACCTATTCAATTAGACGAACGTTATATGTAGGTTACATTTTGTCTTTATTTTATGTAACTTTAAATATCAAGAATTTTGGTTAACTTAGAAAGGACAAGAGATCAGATAATGTTCAATATAGAAGAAAGAAAAGACGTCCATGAAGACTTAGATTTCATGGACACTGGTGACTAACTTAGATGACTAGAGGCAGATTGAAGAGCAGATCAAGGTCTACACTGGGCTGCAGCGTTAATAGAAAAAGATAAATTATATGTTATTAAAAATTAAAGTACTTGGATGGGCGTCCAGTGCTTTGCTGGTGGATGGCCAGGCATTTAGTGCTATCGATTTTAAGTTATATTTATTCGTGTATAGTTATATTTAGTTTCTGCGTGTCTACAGTTCAAGCATAGATTTGTTTCCACCTCCACCTGTCATGGTAATTTGTTGCCTCTGTTGACAGGTTCCCTGATCTTTGCTGGTAGAAGCTCAGGATGACGGGGATTTAGTTACTTTATAATACCTATACCAGTCACAGTTCCATCTTCATCTGTCAAGGTCGTGTGTTTTATGGTCCAAGTCGAAGATGGAACCATTAATTTTATTCACCAATTTATAGATAATCTACGAAAGACCTCCCGCATTCCGTTCTTCATGCCAGAAGCTCTTCTACCCTGTCATGGTCATGGAATACCATGACCATGACCATGACCAGGAATTTATTTTATTTTATTTATTTATTTATTTTTTTCAAATGCCTATTGCCAAGTTATGTCCCTTAGACAAACTTAGTCGACCACATATTCTTAAAAAGCCCTAAAAGATTAACTTGTAAGCAAAATTCTAGCTTGGTGTTAGTTTCAATTATTAATATTACAACTATAAAAATTAATTATATCAAGTAACTTATCTCACGTGAGGTAATTAAAGCACAGTTACAACACAAATTCGGAGACCCCACCAATGGTGGTACTCTAATAATTTTGATTACATATGCATTAGTCTCTAGATGGTAACGGGGTCATTTTCATTCTCTCTTTGGGCGTCGTCTCGGATTACCTGGAATATGAAAAGAGGATAAGTTCTGCACCAGTGGATTAGGATGGTGGATGAGCTAGGCGTGGTAGGACTTGTAATGAGAGGATGCGAGGATATGGGCATAGGGAACATTTAGATCGTTATGAATTATACGGTTGGCCACGTAGGAGGGAGTATTACATATTTTTCATGGGATTGCATGGATTTGATCTTGCAAGAATTCCATGGTTTGGTCAATCCCCACAATTCGAGTCCGTTTGTCCAATTATAGCCAGTTCAGATTGTTTGTTGTACTTTTTTTTACTTTAGCACCCCCTATATCCATTTGTCTTAATAGTTATTTATACAAAGGAACATTAACAGAGTAGTATAATATATTCTTAGTCTAAAATACTATTGAGACAAAGGGATATTTAGTCCAATGTACTAAATATCCTTACTATGTACTTAAATATCCTTAATATACTTACCAATGTACTTAAATATCCTTAAATGTACTTGGGACAAAGGATATTACTCTTGTGTGTATAAATGTGATAATATCCCTTAGTGTAATTAACTATTAAGACAAAGGCATTCTAAATATATGCTAAAGAACTCATCCTTCAGATTTCGGAGAAAGATTTAGTCTTACACACAATAAGGATCATTCTCAAAATACCGTAATAAAACTGCCCCATGAGTCTCAATGTCTTGGGGAGACAAACACATAAAACTTCAAGACTTTTATTGGACAGAGTATTATTTAGGACCAAGGGGGGTGCTAAAGTAAAAAAGTGCCTTACTTTAGAACCCCCTCTTGGATCTAAACAATACTCTGCCCTACAAAAGTCTCAAAGGTTTGTGTGTTTGTCTTCCCAAGACATTGAGACTTCTGGGGCAGTTTTATATTTAATATTCCTTTATCTAATAGTTGATTAGACTAAGGAATATAATCACAATTGTATAAACAAGTGTGATATTCCTTTGCCCCAAGGGACATTGGAATAAATATCCCTTCGCCTTGATAGTAATTTAGACTAAGTAATATATGCAACTCTGTATAATGTTCCTTTGTCTAAATAACTATTAACATAAAGGGATATGACTTCGAAGTCCTTTTGTTATTTGCTTGGCGCAGCAAAAATGAAAGAAGCAGGGGGGGGGGTTGTTAAAGTATAAAATTACCCTTTTTTTAATCGTCTAATTCTCGGTAATTTCCTCTAAAACATTGAATAAAAATAGACAACCAATTAATTTTTCACATAACTTCCTCGCATCCTACCAAGTGCTCTATTGATTGTATGCTTTTCAAAGTCATTACTGTGTTATTTATTTAATTGATTCCACAGTTGTTCTAATCCGTCAAAATTGTTTTAAATTTGTACAGGAATTAAAGTATCAGTAAGCAAACGTTAAAGAGCGTAGATGGTTGAAATTATTCAAGTGCTATCTGTGATCTACTTTCGACAAATCATCCAAATTTCGTAACAATCAGATGAATAGTTTTGAAGATATAGGTGCAAATAAATGTATGTTTGTGGGTACTGGCTACGTGCAAGAGGAACAAATGGGGGCGCAGAAGGTTGAAACTTAAATGGGACCATAAGTGGGATAATAATTATGACCTACCTTACAAATTAAATTTAAGTTAGCAACCGTTAAAGTATAATTGTATGAGATTTTTAGTGAGGTACGGTTTTAAAGAAATTATGTTTTTACCAACTAGTGTCGTAAAATATATTTACATCATCAGGGTATATGGCTTTGAATTTACATTTTTTTTATCTTATTAATTTATAAACAAACCTGTTTTATAAATTGACACTGTCTGTTAAAAATCTTGTCTGGTCTTTTCATAATAACAGAGATAAATAAGAAATTAAAAATTTGATATTATGTTATGATAGCAGATGCTAAGGTTATTGGTGTCAGTTCTAAAATTTAGTTATATATATATATAATACATTTCCAGGACATTTCTTTTATAAAAATTTGGTTCTTGGGCAAGGACTATGGGATTCGAGAAATCAAATTTGTGTTTAGTGGAGTAGAAGTGTTGAGTAAGGGCAGTGGGGTCTATATGGGGTCTATACCAGCACGAATACAGCCTCAAACCCAACTGCCCCAACCCCACGGCCCTTACTCAACACTTCTACTCCACTAAACACAAATTTGATTTCTCGAATCCCATAGTCCTTGCCCAAGAACCAAATTTTTATAAAAGAAATGTCCTGGAAATGTATTATATATATAAAACAAATAACACTGTAAGTTTTAGAACTGACACCAATAACCTTAGCATCTGCTATCATAACATAATATCAAATTTTTAATTTCTTATTTATCTCTGTTATTATGAAAAGACCAGACAAGATTTTTAACAGACAGTGTCAATTTATAAAACAGGTTTGTTTATAAATTAATAAGATAAAAAAAATTGTAAATTCAAAGCCATATACCCTGATGATGTAAATATATTTTACGACACTAGTTGGTAAAAACATAATTTCTTTAAAACCGTATCTCACTAAAAATCTCATACAACTACCTTACAAATTTCATTAAAATTAGACGTGTAATTTTCAAGATTGTGGGTTCGCAAAAATTGAGCAACAGATAGACACAGAACATAACATTTTCCCTGATGTCTAAAACGGATTTCTGCCTTCGAATTTTCGAAATCGGAGAAATTAAATATGTTCGTTTTTGAGAATGACCAAATAGCATCCGTTACCTTCGGTAAGGTTGGAAGCAATAAACCATTATTGGGTGTTGGTCATATATTATGTAGCTTACTGTGTTAATTCATTTAATCAGAAATAACTTGATAAGGTTTGAGGTTTAAATACATTACAAGCATTCAGTAATGTTAGTTCCTCCAGCCGTCATTGCCGCTCGAATACTTCTATACCCACATAAAGCTTGATGAATCTGCAAAACATTAGCGTCCGGTACATGACTATTATTGGAAGACTCAGATATTCTTATTATGAAGACTCGTACAGTGAATTTGGACCATTGGTCCACCCTCTTTAGGAAACGCTAATTCCAGTAATATTCGAACTTTAAAAGCCCTTACTCCGGAAGTTTCTTTTGGTTTGATAAGGATTTGAAAATGGGATATTCCCCTTTAAGATTTTAGAGTTGCCCTTGACGGGAATTTTCAGGACCATACTGTATGAAGGTCCGCTGCTATAATTTTAGGAAGCTAGGAAGTTGATTTTTTTAAATAAGCCGTAAAGGCTGTTGATATTAATTAATTTATTCTAAGGATTCTAAAAGGATATGAACTGTCTAAAATGTGTTTGAAGGAGGTATATATATTTAAGTAGTTTTGCATAAGTGTTATTTCTGCTATCGTGGGAAATGCAATCTTGCTAGATTTTACAAGCTGGCACGTGTATGCTGAATTTCTTTTTAGCTGAATAAAGTAGAGGAGGGGATGAAGTCTGCCGTAGGAAGGGACAGAGTGAACTCTGTTTGGGTCTCTCTGATCCGGACTATTCCCAAATAATGTTTTAAGCTTTCCCTCATCAGGGGTTTGTTTCCTTACACTCTGATCCGGACTCTTCCCCAGGTATGTCTGAAGCTTTCCCTCATCAGGGGTTTGTTACCCTAAACTTTTGTCTCACCTTTTAACAAGTGACATTTTATTTAGTGTTTGATTTGTAACTCGATGTTTAGTTAAGCTCACCTCCTAAGCCTATTTGTATACATTAGAACCTCGATAAGAAGTTTCTCAAGGGAATTAGAGAAACAGTCTTGTTATAGAGGTATATTTTTGTTGAGGGGACATTATGTGTTATGGCAATCTCAAGGGGATTTGAAAATTGCACTTGTAATTGAGGTTGTCCTGTTACTCAGGGTCGTGTAAGCGAGCTTCTACTGTATTATGTGTTTGTGAATTCTTATTAAATGCATTCATTAATTAGAGATGTCCTATAGTAACCTAGTTATGGTTAATTTTATTAATTATCCCTAAGTTCACAGAGTTAGTTTTGGGGTCTCAAGGATTATGTGGTTAGATGCCCCTAACTGAACTACCAGCCTATGTCTATTGCAACCCTAAATCTTACAATACCAAGGGTTGTTATACTTGGGTATTTTCTCATAAAACTGCATCCTTAAATTAATAATTAACTGCATAAATAAAAGTTGAGGTGTGCCACACTTTTCGTAGACCCTGTATAATGTATTTTTTATAGATCTTCACTCAACATAAATGAGGTAAATAGGTTGCATCATGAGGTGAATAGGTTGTATCATGAGCAACACAGCATCATAAGGTAAATAGGTTTGTCATTATAAGTGGTGCCCATCCGTCTTGTAAACCAGACATGGCTGATGATAGTCGATAATCTTGATATCTGTGTAACACATCATTCCATTTGCAGAAAAGAGCTGTTCGGTGTATCTTGGCCTCCTTAGAGCATTTTTAGATTTTGGAGCATTATACAGGGAGAATCAGGTTGCTAATAGGTGTAATGACAAAAAGAATCGAAAAGAAGTCACTTATTATAAAATCTTCTACTTGTTCTTAAATGAATTCATAGTATTACGTTTTGTTCAAAATGTATCCTGGACCCAAAAAGTACAATTTTCTAAATTTGTACAGGAGTAAACCGGTCCAAATTTCGACTATAGAAGAAAAAAGTATTCTTTATAATTTCTTTAAAATACTATTCCAAATTTATTTT
>KZ651105.1:961675-980620 GCA_001010745.2 Gerris buenoi
TATATATATATATATCTTTCATATCATACTCGTATGTTTCAGTTAATGTCTGAGATTCCATAAATCCTGACGTATTAATGATCTCTGTAAATGTTTAAAGATCCCTGTAAGGTTTTCATAAACTTGATTTTCTCCACATTATCTAGAAACATATATTAAATTGTAACTGATATAAGATATGCTCTCCAAGGCACTCGTTTACTTTGTTACCCACCATAACGTAAAATAAAGTGGTGGGTAAGAAAGTAAAAGAGACGCTCTCATACGTCACTTTTACTTCGGTACCCACCTATATTTGATATCCGTAAAATGTGGGAAAAGTAGGATGGGTAACAAAGTTAATAACTTTTAAGACAAAGAAATATTTAGTCCAATGTACTTAGGGATAAAGGAATGCCACACTTTTGTATATATCACTTCAAAAATAAATAAGGTGGGTAACAAAGTAAAAGTTTGGCCAATCTGACAGTTGGCATTTCCATTAATTTTAAAAGCACATAACTACTGATAGAAAGCCATCTTCGTACTATATTCTTTGACAATCTATTAGATAAAGGCCCCATTTCTGTCGGGACGAAAAGAAAATAACATTTCCATTTTTTTTTTACAGTTCTCACAAACTTTGACCGATGAACGAGAAAACGATATTGTAAATTATGCTAATGATGTAATTCACAAATTCTCATTTTAATGTCATCAGACATTTTAATCCTTTTAGCCTCATAATATCTTAAGGTTCTACTCTCTCTAACTTAGATTTTTGTTTATTATTAAATCATAATTAATAAATTTAATTTACGATACACAGTATTTTGTTTAAATATTTTGTTTTTATCACTTACTTCATTTCGATCGATATAAAGTCTTGATTCTTGATTCATACACTTTTTCGTAATTATTTTCGAAGCTTTTTTGTCTGTGAATTGTCACGAAATTGTTTATTTAATGTATCCTTTTTCGTCAAAAATAATTTAATGTTTTAACAACACTAAACCAACCGCCCTTTGTAGGTAATACTTACCGAGTGATATGTCTGATGTCGAGTAGATTCGTGTTGCAAGGTTTTTTGTTTTCTCTTGAGGTTTTTCTTTTCTTTTTTCTTGTTTGTTTTTGGTTTTTTTCTTAAGGAGATACGGGAGGTACTTCCATGAGGCTAAGTGTAGTCTGTAGTATTCTCTCCGAGTCCCAATTACCGAATCCTTCGTAGGCGTCTACAAGATGCTTGATATGGGGCTCCAGCGAAGAGGGCGCTCTAAGAGGCAGGAAGTGTCTGATTACTTGCTGGCCCGCCCTGATGATGTTCTGACGCTCATTGTGCCCGTCGCATCGCCCGCGTATACAAAACAACGGCTCCGGATCTGTAACAATAAACAAACAAACCATTTAAAACCACAAATATTTATCGTTATTAAATAGCATCTCACTAACATATCCTGTTATTATACTACTTGAACTGTCTATATTTTTGCTAAATTACAATTAAATTATGGAAGATGGTACCCCGTCCCATCGCTCCTTGCAAACAATCCAATACTTGCAAGAGAATTGCCCAGACTTCAGGCAACATTGTGGCAACGATGTGTTAAGCAATTGCGCTTAACACATCTTCAATGTT
The DNA here is from genome assembly GCA_001010745.2 of Gerris buenoi. NCBI lineage: Eukaryota > Metazoa > Arthropoda > Insecta > Hemiptera > Gerridae > Gerris > Gerris buenoi. The sequence continues at coordinate 963,291 of KZ651105.1, forward strand.
TGTTATAACACTGAGGGACTCCTCCCCCTTACCTAAAACCCCCAAACTATAATACCAGTTAACGATTGCTACCCGGACAACGACTTTTATTAAGACCTTAGATTTCAGCCTTTCATTGCGTGGCTTTCACCCAATCGTTTTTAAAGTTATAGATATGAAATTTAAAGTAGAAGAATTTAGTTTTCTGACCCCGCAAACCCCATATCTGTATCTATTACAGAAGCTGAGCTATAAGTGTTCAAAAAAGTGCGACAGTTATTACGACGTTTTTTGTTTATTTATTATCTACGGCTATTTCCGTGGCTCAACTAAATGTAAGGACTGCTTTCTGTATCAAGTACCTTAGTTTAAAAACTGTGGGGGTAATTAGTCATTTTTTGTTTTGATGTTAAAATCAATAACCGGCACAGTTATTTTTTTAAATTTTTTATAACATTGGTTCCACTTAATATTTTCTACAACATGCTAAGTCTACAACATGCGCGCAACATTTTTGAGCTCATCTTTGCGAAAAAATGTAAATGGTTTCATTTAGTTAGTTTTGGGCCTGGTGGCCAAAAACTTAAATGTTATAATGAGAGGTGTGTTAGCGAGATGCTGTCAAATAAAACACAGTGAGAAAGTTTATGCTAACGTTTCCTAAATTGATTAGCATCATCAGAGAGAAAAAAAAAAAAAAAAAAAAAAAAAAAAANTGTCTTCCTCTGTTCTTTCTCTTCTATCTCTTCTTTCATAATCTTTCTATCTGTCTTCCTCTGTTCTTTCTCTTCTATCTCTTCTTTCATAATCTTTCTATCTGTCTTCCTCTGTTCTTTCTCTTCTATCTCTTCTTTCATAATCTTTCTATCTGTCTTCCTCTGTTCTTTCTCTTCTATCTCTTCTTTCATAATCTTTCTATCTGTCTTCCTCTGTTCTTTCTCTTCTATCTCTTCTTTCATAATCTTTCTATCTGTCTTCCTCTGTTCTTTCTCTTCTATCTCTTCTTTCATAATCTTTCTATCTGTCTTCCTCTGTTCTTTCTCTTCTATCTCTTCTTTCATAATCTTTCTATCTGTCTTCCTCTGTTCTTTCTCTTCTATCTCTTCTTTCATAATCTTTCTATCTGTCTTCCTCTGTTCTTTCTCTTCTATCTCTTCTTTCATAATCTTTCTATCTGTCTTCCTCTGTTCTTTCTCTTCTATCTCTTCTTTCATAATCTTTCTATCTGTCTTCCTCTGTTCTTTCTCTTCTATCTCTTCTTTCATAATCTTTCTATCTGTCTTCCTCTGTTCTTTCTCTTCTATCTCTTCTTTCATAATCTTTCTATCTGTCTTCCTCTGTTCTTTCTCTTCTATCTCTTCTTTCATAATCTTTCTATCTGTCTTCCTCTGTTCTTTCTCTTCTATCTCTTCTTTCATAATCTTTCTATCTGTCTTCCTCTGTTCTTTCTCTTCTATCTCTTCTTTCATAATCTTTCTATCTGTCTTCCTCTGTTCTTTCTCTTCTATCTCTTCTTTCATAATCTTTCTATCTGTCTTCCTCTGTTCTTTCTCTTCTTTCATAATCTTTCGATCTGTCTTCCTCTGTTCTTTCTCTTCTTTCATAATCTTTCTATCTGTCTTCGTCTGTTCTTTCTCTTCTATCTCTTCTTTCATAATCTTTCTATCTGTGTTTTATTTGACAGCATCTCGCTAACATACCCTCTCATTATACTTGAACTATCACCGACCACCATCATTATTTAATTTCATACATATAGACAGTTATAACGACGTTCTTTGTTTTATTATCACTTAAGATTAGATTAGGATGTTAAAATAAAAAAAATATTTATTACTTATACGCCAAGTCATATTCTGGAGGGGAAAAAAACTATTAAAATTTACGTGCAGCCATCATTATATTGCAAAAAGGTCAGCTTGACTTGACCCATATAAAAGATTACAAGAATCAAGAAACTTGGTAAGAAGTTACCAAGAAGAATAGAGATATGGGCTAGAGTGTTGGGCATGAAGCCAAGTTGAATGGGCACCCTTTACACGAGTTCACCGGTGTATCAGGGCTAGCCTGCGACGCGATAGCTACTCTAGCGACATATCGCTTCCTAAGCTCCCCCCTCCACTCAAACCACCCTGAAATGGCTCAAACCCTCGCTCATATAGCTTTCCTTCCTCTTTTCCTCTCACTACTACATCCGTCTTCCTTTTCTATAAGGCTCTTGACTTCTTGTACTTTCCTTTAGTCCCTTTACGACTTTTACACTGCGGTATAAAATAACCTCTCGTAAGGAAGTAGGTTACAAGAGTTTAATGGTTTTAAGATTTTTGGAACCCCCCACCCCTCTTTGTTTTCTTAATTACAAGCATACTTCATTTTTAACTGCAATGCACTAAGATCTAGTGGGTTCTTAAACTTTTTTAACCGCATTGTACTTTTAAACATAGTTGATTTATACGGATTCCTAAATATAAGTTACTAGTAGTGCACCTGGTAGGAAAGTATGTAGCTGCAAATTCTTCTTACAGTATAGGCCATGGTTGAATCATACATTTTCCTATAGAATATAAGTAACGTGCCTGATAGAAAGTTGTAAAGCTGTATATTCATCTTATAATATATAGATGATGGTTCTTTTAACCATGAATATACATTCATGTTTTCCTATGTAGAATAGTAATTGTATAACCCAGTAGAAAGGTGTGCAGCTGCAAATTATTCTTCTGCATAGATCATGGTTCTTTTGACCATGGTTAATTCATACGTTTCTTAAATAGAATAGTAATAGTGTTCACTAGTAGAAAGGTGTGTAGCTACAAACTCTCCATTAATATAGATCATGGTTCTTTTGACCATGTGATTCAAACGTTTTTCTAATAGAATAGTAGTAGTGCGCCTGGTAGAAAGGTTTGTAGTTCACATTTATCTTAAGTTCAATTTATTTTATTAATTTGTTTCCTTTCTTGTGGGATAAATAATTACTCATTTTAATTGATTGTGAGTAATTATCTATCTCGAAAGAAAGTATAGAATTTAATAAATTTCATATAAAAAAGGATTTCATAATAGTTATATTTGATATATTTATAAAATGGCTAAAATGCTATCTTATAAATATATTATTAAAGTAATATTATTAATGTATGGAAAAGTTTCTAGACAGTTTAAGTAATACTAGCCGTAATGCCCGTGGCAACTATTAATAAAAGTTAATAAAAGAGCTAGTTATAATTAAAATATTTAAATAGATATGTACTGTTTATGTAAGTTTTATGCTAGACGATTCATTACAGTGGGGTGGCTTAGTAGTAGAGCGTTCGCTTAATGAGCTGGAGGTCACTGGATCAAATCCAGCTTATAGCTCATTAATTTTTAACGTTATAAATCATTTAGAGGTGAGTCGCCGTCGCCGTCGCCCGTCGTCGGGACACTACTCGATTATATAAATGATAATTGTATATTATTATAAGATTTTGTTTTAAAATCTTAATGAATAATAATAAAAATAATTTAAGATGAACAATCTTAATAGTTGTTAAGTTGTAGCAACATAATAATCTTCCTTCAAAATCCTTGTGTAATAAAAAAAAAAAAACACTCTTGTTAGATACTACAATAAAAACAGTTATGACAAACTTAGCTTAATCCATTTTAGGAACCATTTTGATTATTATTAAAACGAATTCACCGCGAAATGCTACCTTCAAAAACAATATCAAGTTGCCTATCGCTGTAAGATCAAATTAAATTTTAGAATCAATTAGGCCAAGTCCAATTAGTTTCTCATTTAGGATTCATATTGGTGGAGTTAAGATAGCGAGATGCTTGTTAGTGTTGGAGTGTTGCCAACCCATCCAGTGTTGCCAACTCTAATTCGACAAACACAAATGAATTTCTGTGTCTTGAGACCTCTTGTTTATCGATTGTAATGAACTTAACTACGAGTCCATCTAATAGATTACGAAAACACGTCAATTACTTCAATAAGTAGCTTATAAACACATATATTTCTACTATGTTTTAATAAATTTATTATCTACTTAAGAGGAATCGTGAAAATAAATTTAGGAAAATAACATCCTGTAAGATACCAACCTTATTACACAATACGAAGTGATTACAAATATTACTGTTTTGAAAAGAAATATCCTCTTTTTACTTCCATGAAAATGGAAGTATGGCGATACCCTCCAAAACGTGATTCCGAGATCTCTATGAAGGAGGGGTCATAAGAACCCAGGGATATCATTAAAATCCGTTTCATAGACAGTATGTCTGTACGTACGTTCGTTCGGAACTTAAAACCTTTATAACATCGCTTCAAGACATCGTATTGAGATGCGGTTTGCCGAATTTTTTTTTTAGAACTTTTGTCAAAAAACCAATGGCACAAACCCCAACATCGTAGGTTACGTCGTTTCGGAGCTACAGTCACTTAAGCACGAAATCGGTCTGTCGACGATAACTTCAGTAGGCTTTATTTGATTTCAATTTTCTTAGGGGTATATATGTGTCCTATATAGTAGATTGTACTTATTTTTTGAGCACAATTGGAAAAGTGGTTTGGGAGATATTTGCATTGTAGTGTTTTTACTTTTGAGTTTTTTTTTTTAGTGTTTTTAAATACTGAGTTCTCTCTTGCTTACGTATTGACTCCACAACATTTCATGGAAGTCATGTGTGGGATTTCCACACCGGTACTTTTGTTTCATTATTAATTTCTTTTAATTGGTACTTATATTGGTTTTAGATGGTACCTTTATTTTAGATGGGTACTTATATAAATAGTCAGCCAATTAGTGTGGCACATAGCTTCCTCGCGTCTTATTTCGTATACTTTATGATTATACGAGATCAATTATTATTTAAGGGCTCTCTCCGGGCTACTTTTAACAAACCATCCAAATTTCTTAAAAATCAGATGAGTACTTTTGATGATATAAGTAAAAATAAATGTAGTATGTTAGTGCGCATGTGGAAGAGAAAGAAATGACCACATATGGTTGAAACTTATACGGGACCAACAATGGGCTAATTAAGACCTACCCTCAACTTTCTTTAAATTTAGATGATTAGCTTTTAAGATAAGTTGGTTCGTAATGACAGACACGGAACAAAATATTTCTGTTTTGATATTTTTCAAATCAAAGACATAATAATTTTTCGAACGATCACCTATAGCTTCCGTTACCTTCGGTAAGCTCGGCAGCAAAACTTGAAATAAAAAACTATAAACTTATTTTCATAAATTATCTTCTACACATCAAAGAAGAAAGTATAATTTTATTAATAATTTATAGGAAAATCCCAAAATTATAAAAATACTAATTACCTAATCAAGACTTAAATAATTTTATCACTAATTATTTTGACTAATAAAATAATAATTTAAGTACATGATAACAATTAAAATAAAACTGCTCCTACAAGAGATAACTTTATACTCAAAACTATTTATAAACGTAAAACTATTTTCCCAACATTAAAAGTTAAAACTTTCCCAATTAAAACTTTATTTTGTTTTTGTTTTAAACTTTCTTTTTTTTTAATTAAAGAAGACTAAAAACTTTTTTTTTTCCGCCAACTTAAATTTTTAAAAACAATAAAATTTTATTTTTGGTCTTTTAGTCAAAGTATCTAGTCAGGGTTAGTTTTAAATTCACGTTCCCACGATAAAGGCTCTTAAAACCAGACGACTGTTTCAACTTTTATCAAGGAACGTCATTTTAAAATTCGCGATCGATAAGTGCCTGCTGTATAATTTAATGATGGATGGTGGAAGAACTCTTTTGTCGGCAGTAAAAGAGAGGGAAGATTTATAAAATTCACCTGACAGAGTTGATCTTGCGATCATTTCAATCCGTTCAACATTATAAAGCTTTTGCAGCTGGAAAAAGCTTTAAAACAAAGTCTAAGTATAACTGTATTTATTTATTTACATCCTGATAAGCTGCTTTTCACATAAAAACGTTAAAATTTCCCTCGATAAACTAACAAAAACTTACCCAAACAATGCCCCAAAGTCTTTCAAACGTCACAGAATGTAATTAATGTCTATTAATACTCTATGGGGCCTTCATATATATATATATATATACGAGGTAACTATTATATTTAAGCTCCAAGATTATTATCCCACAAGACAATTCAGAATATAATTGTGTTAGTTCAATTATTTAATTATGTGTGTTATGTTAGTGACTTCCTTAAGATTGTTACTCCCCTTGTTACAAAAAACTGAGGGGAGTAACAATCTAAAGAATGTGCACGAAATGATCTTCTTTAGACTGTTACGCCCCTTATAAAACAGAAGTATGATATTTCTGCAAATGTGTATGCAAAAATGTGTCTAACATCAATCTTGATTTTTGTGTACAAGTTAATCATTTAGTGAATTTGAAATTGCAGTTGCACACATTTTTGCACGCTATCTCCTGTATTGAAATTGATGGTGTGTAGATATTGCGGTTAGAGTCCAAATTAGTAGTACGTAAAATAAATTACATTTAAAATAAATTAGTTATACGTCTATATCTTTCATAGAAGAACGTGTTTTAAACGTTACGCACCTATAACAGGGATCATAATCAAGAGAATTGCTTATGATCAGAGTCATTTGAAGTTTCAAACCTATTACAGGTATCATAATCAAGGGAATTGCTTATGATCAGAGTCATTTGAAGTTTCAAACCTATTACAGGGATCATAATCAAGGGAATTGCTTATGATCAGAGTCATTTGACGTTTCAAACCTATTACAGGGATCATAATCAAGGGAATTGCTCATGATGATAGTCATTTGAAGTTCCAAACCTATTACAGTGATCATAATCAAGGGAATTGCTCATGCTGTGATTCAAATGCATCATTGCTCTGTGGATGATCGTTCTAATGCAGTATCCTCCGAAATCAGTACAACATTTCACCTGATTAAAATTGGTTGCGGAAAACAAGAGAATCATAATTAATTATTATAATAAGTAATTACATAAGTTAGATATTAATATGAAGATGTTAGAATTAAATTCTTTATTTGTAATTGAATCTACTTTTTGATAATTGGATTATTTTTATACACAAAATAAGGCAGTAGGGAGAACTTGCTACTGCAGCCCTAAGGGAGGCATAGAAGCTCATTTCCGTAGGGTGTCGATTCAGAAAAGTGGATAAAGACCTGACCTACATACCATCAATGCCAGACCAGCTAAACACAACTACTATACCAAAACATGCCAGGAAATATCCACAATGAAATACTTTTTTCTATTACCACAATACGCTAGAGTTTAAACGAATTACAGTGACAAATAACAGTAATATGTATTATTTTTTGTGTGGAGACAAAGCATGCAGAAGTAATCAAAATAGACGCTGAAATAACTCTACGAAAATAACATCCATTAAAATACCAACCTTATTAATACGGGTTGATAACAAATATCACTGTTTTGAAAAGCAATATGGTCTTTTTTGTTTCACTAATAATTTCGTTTAATAGTCCGATGGCTAATTATAGAAGTAGTCTGCCAATTGTTGTGGCACATATCTTCCTCGCATATTATCACGTACTTTATTGATTTTATGCTGTTATATAAGCTATTATTATCTGATTTGTTTGTTTCTCCCCTATTTTTTAATTTCTCAAAATTATTTAGATTATTAATTTACATGATTTAAATCAATCAATTTTTGCAAAAGATAAAGAGCGCAAACGGTTCATGTTAATCTGGGACTACATTTGCGGGTTACTTTCGGTAAACTATAAAAGTTTCATACAAATCAGATAAGTAATTTTGAAACTGAAAGTGCAAATGAATGTATTTTTGTGCGCATGTTAAAGAGACACACATGAGCACTGAGTGTTAAAACTTATATGGGACCAAAAATGAGCAAGTTATGACCTACCATACTAAATTTCATTGCAAGTTATGACCTACCATACTAATTTTATGGCCTACCATACTAAATGAGCAAGTTATGACCTACCATACTAAATGAGCAAGTTATGACCTACCATACTAAATTTCATACCATACTAAGATCGGACGTGTTGTCTTTAAGATAATAGGTCGACTCGAAAACATTGAGGACAAACCGACGGACAGGCATGGAACCAAATATGTTCCCTGATGTCTGAAACGGATTTCTGTCTGGGAATTTTTGAAATTAGAGACATCTAATATTTTTGTTTTTCAGAACAATCCCATAGCTTTCGCTACATTTAGGAAGCAATATAAATCTACATAGCTTCTCCCTCGTTCCATTATTGGATAAATGTGGTAAAATTGTGGTTAATCTTAATTTGTCAGCATTTTAGAACAAGCCAGTAGCTAGCCTATAATAGAGGAAACAATTTGATTACGGTTCATAGGGTCCTTACAATATTGACCCTTTTCTAAATTTTTTCATTAATTTAATTGCTACTTAAAACTTTTTTTTCACAAAATCGTGTTAGCAAAGTGTAGATACGTTATTTAGAGCATGTTTATATAATATTCTTGGCTGATTTAGAAATAATTAAAAAGGTAACTAAAAAATTTTTTTATAGTAAACATATTGAACGTCTTTAATATCGGCAAGGAATCATTTTTAATTCCGTAATATTTTGAGCTCGATTCTTAATTTTTATGTATCATAGTTTGCTTAAACCATGATTCCTTCAGTATACGTACGATTACATGGAATGTACTCTGTTGCATATGTTATGTAAGGAGGAAAAAAAAAGAAAAAAATATATATAAAGATTACGAAAAACTTTGTACATTATGCGAATAACATATGATTCACTGTTAAACTTACATTTTATTCGATAAAACCGATAATTCATAGTTATATAATAACGATTTATAGTTTATTAACGATACCTGATTTTGTGTCAGTGACACGATGAAAGTAACAAAACGGTATATTTATTTAATATTTTTACTAATCACTCATAGATAAAGTTTATATATATTTATAATAATTATTAAAAAAATTCCATTTTTGAAAACTGGTCTTATGTACAATTTTTTTTTCTGTATTCTTCACCTTAGTTGTTTCTATGTGCCAAATTTGGAGAAGATTGAATGACGGGAAGTGTTTCAAAATTGGGGTAATAGGTGTGGGATGAAACTTAAAAAAGCAAAGAAATATGACGCCATTTTGTTTTTTTATTATTTTTATTTTGGTTTCTGTGATCTTCACCTTAGTTGTTTCTATGTGCCAAATTTGGAGAAGATTGAATGACGGGAAGTGGTTCAAAATTGGGGTAATAGGTGTGCGATGAAACTTACAAAGCGAAGTAATATAAGACCAGTAAAAATAGTTTACAGAGAAACCTGACCTTGTATAGATAAGAGAGAAAGTGGTTCAGATTTTGAAAACACTATCTAAAAATAGCCTGATATTAATGTAGTAACATATAACTGTCCTTTATGTCGCTATCCTCAAACCAAAATCAGTAATGTTGTTCAGTTTTTAAAAATATCAGATAACTTATTATAGAAAACGAGACAAGTACTAGAGAGATGATATTATGATAGATAATCCACTGGTGACAATTTTTTTATGCGCAAAAAGAAAGTAAGGAGATTGTATGTGACAAAGGTTTATCGATTGGTGTTATAATTAAAGAAGAGGAACATTTATTGGGAAAAGGTTGATTGTACTCTAGGGATCTAAGGCTTTTTGAATTTTGAAAAGGAATAGAATTGCGAGTTAAATTATTCCATGAGATCGTTTAGAAGGAACTCTTTTCTTGGAATTAGTCAGACAAGGAGTCTCTCTTTCTCATCTTCCCGAAAACCCATTTTCATTTGAATTCCTCGAGGGTTGCTGCCGCGAGGAGTTTTGAGTTCAAAACTAAAATCCAACACCGGAATCAAATCCAATCATCCGAAAGTTTACACAGTCGAGGCTGTAGGGGGGAGGGACACCCATCTGGAACCCAGGGGGGTGGGGTCCTTGGGCAAAACCCAATCGAATTACTGTTTGAGTTTCCGACTTCAGGAGAGACCTTGGGTAAAGAGAAACGCAACAGTCGTTTCATCCCGGGGGTTCTCCACGTTCTAAGCTCCTATAGATGATAACGTGCAATCACTACGTGTGTTGGTGCTCGAGTAGGAATTTGCCTTTCCAAAACCCTACCCCCTTGTTTGAATACGAAATTCATCGCCAGTAAAGTAAACATCCATACGTCATTAGTATAATGGTTGTGTGGCGGTTAATTAATGGAGTTTAAAGCTCTATCTATCTTCCTGCTGTTCGAACGAGTGTTCGAACTACAGAACGCTCTCCAAACCAGGTTTTCTTCGTCCTCTAATATAGTCTCGTCGACTCCCCGTTTTACTATTATATGTCGGAAATATATCACTCAGAGACTTCGGTTAAAACAAAACGCCACTACCACACCACATACTGCTTTTCCCCCCAACCAATAGGTTTCGGAAAACCTTTCGGTTTCTATTATGCGATAAGCGTTATCTATAGCCTACATACAACCTTTCAGACAACTTTAAACTCATTACTCTCTCCTCATTTTGAAACCTGTCAAAAGAACTATACTAGACAAATTAAGTGTTTTAATTAGAACCGTAGTGAGACCTATTAAGAAGTGACACGCGATAAGAGTTATCATGACCTGAAACAGACATCTCTATGTTTATTCATCCCACAATCATTAGCAACAACCCAATTATAAGCATAAACACATTTCAATCATGATCTAACAACCCCCTACCCCCCGCCGCTTCATTGTTTCGGCTAATTCAATTAACCGTTTCTCATTACCTAAACAATATTTGCTAACAATATACTCAAGTGTAAAGATATTGATTACTTCTCCTACAAATTACTATGTTTTGCCTACGAATTTAAAAATAAAAGAAATAATAATTCTAAAATTATTAGATTACTGACTTAATATGAGACCTCGAGCCTCCTGTTTCAAAGTTTTCTTTCTTGAAAGCTCTTTTATTTTTAAAACATAAATGGTGTTACATATAAAAATATAAAAATTAAATCAAATTATAATTAATTATTAACAATGGGGAATAGACATAGAAAAAAAATACACCAGCACAGGGACTTGAACCACGTTAGTTCTAGAAAATTGAAAGCTTAATTCGGGACTAGATATCGTTATAGACAGAGAAAAATTGTTCTCCAGTATAGCTTAGTTGGTCAGAGCACTGTAACGGAATGTAGAGGCCCGTGGTTCGAGTCCCGGTGCTGGAGCCTATTTTTGTCTGTCTATTTCCCATTGTTAATAATAATTATAATTTGATTTAAATTAAAATTTAAACTTTCCGTAGTAATAAAAAAAATGTCTTTTTTTATCCATATTAATTTGAATTTATAATTATAAATTTTATCTGAATTAATTTATTACCTGTTTTGTATGCTGCAAAAAAATAATCTGTATTTTGTATAAAAGCTTTTATTTAACTTGCAATGTTTGTATGTATGTATGTATGTATGTATGTTCGGGTCAAATCTTGCAACTGAATTTTAAAGCTGTTCTCCTCAACCGATTGAATTGAAATTATGCATACACGTTTAGTTTGGATGACAATGCATGGTTAGCTAAGTGACGTCATTCTAAATCAAATATGGCAGACAGCCTAAGATGGCAGACTAGTTATTCTTAAAGCACAGTCATGATATGGGCATCAAATAAAAGGGTTCGCTGAGAAGAATACGAAAAATAAAATGCCATCATTCTAAATCCAATATGCCGAATGATCCAAGATAGCTTGCTTTTAAAATTTATTTATTTTTTACTATTAATTTATTTATATTTAGGTATCTGTATAGTACATTTTTTTAATTATTTTTCCTACTCTTTTTTACTGTCCCCTTTATATTTTATACAATTTCTAAAGGTGTCATTAGGGGTAATAAAACGATGTTTAAGTTCTTTAAAAAAAAGTGATATTTCATACCTTGTTTAGGATATTCTCCAACCTTCTTGAGTTGCCTGCCGTTCATCTCATAATTAAAAGTTCAAATTTAAAAATTAAAATATAATATATAAATAAAAGTTGTCAAAATTAGTAAGGTCGACGTAGGAACAGCTTGAAACTTAGTCCTCAAGCTCTAGCAACTGAATAAACTAGTTCGTAGTAGATCACCTTCTAAAGAATATAAGCATCGTTTTATTACCCCTGAAGACACCTTTTAAAATTGTACAATTATTAAAATATGTATATATATTTGTTTTTTTGTAATATATTTAAAATCAATATATTACTTACTAAATAATTAATCCCTCACTAATAAGAAAAATTTCTTATAAAATTAAATCTGCAGCTTTGTGCATTCTTTATTAGACAATTATTAAAGTAAGTACTTTAAATACTAAATAAACAATTAAAATGGTAGAGTTTACTCAAGTAATTCACTCATTAACAAATTCAGACAACCAACAGATTAACACTTTATCATTTTACACAGTTATCACATCATACAAATTATACAGAAATTTATATATACTCTTAGTTAAAATAACTTTTTTTAAAAGATAAATTCTTTTTTGTTTTTACTTCTATATTAATATGATACACGCACACATAAGTAAAATTAAACAAATAAAGTAAGCAGCCATTTTAAAAAAGAAACCTTTTGAAAAAATGTAATCGCCTGATACACATAAATATATNCAAAAATATATCAAAGTCAAGAGATGAAATATAAACAATTTTTTTAAATAAGATATAAATATATATTTAAAAACTTATTTAAATTTTATAATTAATACTTTTAACTTTTTAATTCGGATTCCCTCACCTTAGTAGCTTTTGGAAAATAAGGAGGAGTCGACACACAAAAAAAAAAATATGAATGATTTATGAAAATAGAGAGAATAAACATTAAAAACGTTATTTACGTTTAATATTTTATATTTAGCAATTAAAAAACAAAAAATAAAAATAATGAAGAGAACGAAGTGCTTAGAATTATAAAAATTTAAATCAGTATTGCGAAGGAAAGAGGGTATTTTAAATGCAAATAATATAATGTTATTATAATACAATGTATTTGCATATTATGAAAGTTTTTATTCATTCTATTTTGCATATCTGCCTCATAACGCTAGATATAAAATAACTTGGAGATACAAACTTGAGCCATATTAACTTCCTTTCCTCATTCTTTATTTTTATTTTATTATAATAAAACAAAATAGTACTTAGTTCGATAGTAATTGTTGAAGTTCACATGTTAATATTATTTCCCTAAAGATTTCAATTTTATTAAAAAAGTTAAAGAAATTAAAATTATATTAAAAAAATATATAATAATAATAATAAATAATATAAAGAACTGTAGTAGTGATCAGAATAAAAAAAAATTTAATATTACTAGACAGAAATTTATCACATTTTTGACTTGAGACAGTATGGTTATGTAAGCCCAAACCTCCGTATGACTTGAAACGGTTTGGTTATGTAAACTCACACCTTCATATGACTTGAGACAGTTTGGTTATGTTAACTGACACCTTCATGTGACTTGAGACAGTTTGGTTATGTTAACTCTCACCTTCATGTGACTTGAGACAGTTTGGTTATGTTAACTCACACCTTCATGTGACTTGAGACAGTTTGGTTATGTTAACTCACACCTTCATGTGACTTGAGACAGTTTGGTTATGTTAACTCACACCTTCATGTGACTTGAGACAGTTTGGTTATGTTAACTCACACCTTCATGTGACTTGAGACAGTTTGGTTATGTTAACTCACACCTTCATGTGACTTGAGACAGTTTGGTTATGTTAACTCACACCTTCATGTGACTTGAGACAGTTTGGTTATGTTAACTCACACCTTCATGTGACTTGAGACAGTTTGGTTATGTTAACTCACACCTTCATGTGACTTGAGACAGTTTGGTTATGTTAACTCACACCTTCATGTGACTTGAGACAGTTTGGTTATGTTAACTCACACCTTCATGTGACTTGAGACAGTTTGGTTATGTTAACTCACACCTTCATGTGACTTGAGACAGTTTGGTTATGTTAACTCACACCTTCATGTGACTTGAGACAGTTTGGTTATGTTAACTCACACCTTCATGTGACTTGAGACAGTTTGGTTATGTTAACTCACACCTTCATGTGACTTGAGACAGTTTGGTTATGTTAACTCACACCTTCATGTGACTTGAGACAGTTTGGTTATGTTAACTCACACCTTCATGTGACTTGAGACAGTTTGGTTATGTTAACTCACACCTTCATGTGACTTGAGACAGTTTGGTTATGTTNAAAAAAAAAAAAAAAACGTTTTTAATACTGTACTGTCTGTGAAATTTGGTTGGTTTGTCATAACTTTCCTATTTGTGAGTCATATATAAATTTTAATATTTTACGCTAATTTCTATCATTCCACATGCACACAAATATACTGCCGTGCTAAGCCAAAAAACCGTATCTGTCATTATTGTCGAAAATGAGGTTTAGACCTATATAGGGTTTTGGGCGGTCATTTTTGCCGTTCTTGATGGTCCCGAAGCCGTATCTCCATCCTAAATACGAGAAATTAGAGATTTTTAGTTAAGGTTTTTGTGTTTAAGGACAATTTACTAAGCAGAATTGCCTTAAGTGACAAATCAGAAGGAAAAAGACCGTATCTGACGATAGATACGGTAATTTCGCTTCTGAAATCCCAGTCAACTTACACCACAGTTACGTTAAACCTGTTATATTCAGATAGAAAAACACCTTATCTACAGGTGTTTTCATAAATTTGATCCCCCTAAAATGTATTTATTTAACTTAGGTAAAACAAATGTGGCTCTAAAGAGAATAAAATTCTTAATTCATTGATATAAATTATTAAAAAATCGGACAAATAATAAGGTAGTTATAAGCCTTTAAACATTGAAAACTTTAAAGTCGATTATCTCAAAACTTTTTTTTCCAAAAAAACCGTAGATACGGTTTTTTGGCTTAGCACGGCAGTATACATTAATTTTCACCAATTAATTTTGATGCTTTGTAAAAAGTAGCCCGCAGATAGCCCCAAATTAGTTTTTGGTGGATTTACTGCCATAAAGAGAGGTAGGTACATTCGTGCCAAATTTCAACGTGATCGGACCTCTTTTCGAACGATGTTTATAAATTTTTGCTGACTCAGTAAACTGATGGGTTCAAGATGGCGGAAAAATGATGATTTTTAGGGAGGCACAACTAGAAGTTGTTATTTTTATTTTTTTATTTATTTATTTATTTATTTTTTTTTTTTTCCAAGTTTCAACTCTCTATAGGTTAAATAAATTGGGCGCTACGATTATTACACACATACATATTCACATACACAGATACAGACAAATAAAGGTGATGCTTAAAACCACTCAGGAGGTCTTAAAAAAACCAAAACGGATAATTTAGTAGAAAAAAAAAAAAAAAAAAAAATGAGTGAAATAAAACTTTTCCAACCATATTTGAGGAAAACTAAAAAGTAGAAGACTTTTAGGTAAAATCAATAACTCATATGAATATTGACTTAAAATATCGCTAAATTATTAACTGAGTAATTAAATAAATTTTATAGCGTGAATATCGAATAAAATTAATGTATCTTGTTTAAGCTACTTGAGTAGAGTTTTCAACAAAGTATAAACTATATGAGCGTTATCTCATTGTTTATCGTAGTTTAATTAGTTTACCTTAATCCTTGTTAAATCGGATAAAACCACTAGAAATACTCTATATTATACTCTGATAAATTGTAATCCCTCTCTTAAACATCAAATATTAATTAATAAACTTGCGTTAATTATATGTTATATAAAGTGAGAAAGTTAATAATAAAGTCATAGTAGCCTCGCAGTAGTAGTAATATATTCACACTTACGCACATTATAAAATAAGTTAATATTTAAGTAACGATAAAATCATAAAACGTAATCCTAAGTGAGCAAGGGCTATGAGATTTTGGTGCTTCTACACTATATATTATGTTATCATTTTAAGAAAATTATTATTAATATTAATTTTTTTATACAATTAAAAACAATACGTATATGGTGTCGCAGGACAAACGGTAGGAACGAAGTTGCTTACGCTTTTCATTAAATATAAATTATAAAATCACACTGCTAAGTAAACGATGCTAACTACTTTTACATGACGGAGTTAGAAAAGAGACAAAATAAAAATAACCTAACCATTTATACTTAAAGCCAAAATTAAAACTACCTATAACCAACTCTAACCACCTATAATCCCCTCATACCCCCTCAAACCCCTTCTAACCACATACAACCAACTCTAACCACCTTAAACCCCTTCTAACCACCTACAACCAACTCTTACCACTCATCCTTAGTCAACCTTTCCACGTCCATTTTACTGAATAAATTATTTCTTGTTTAGTGAATAAATAAATTTAAAAAAAAAAATCATGATTATACTAAATACCGGAAAACATCAATATAGTAGCGAATACCTTAAAACCTAAGCTTAACAATATAACCATGCAACAATAAATAAATAACTTAATAAAGATCTAAATATACATAACAAAATAAAATAACCGAATGCACTTTCCTTTCTTTAACAAAATAAATAGATTAATAAATCAATAACTTCCACGCAAATGAGTTTAACAAGACTAGAATAAATAAAAATAATTAAAATCAAGATAAAAAATGAATAACAACTCATATGGACAAAAAAAATATAGATTGGCAATGAATTAGTCCTAGGACGATAACTAGGTAACAGTTGACCAGTAAAAATAAAGATTTATAAAAAAAACTAACTACTATATTTTTATGATCGGCTAAGAGGAGCCGATAAAAAATCGGTCGAAGATATCCTTCATCATGGCCAACAAATTCAAAAAGACAGGGATCATATGGAGAAATATAAGCCACCTCCACCTCCTCGGAAATCTCTCCTAGAACCAGACCTTGCGTACCACGGACCACGTAAAGAACGCGTCGCCGCAGTCCAGGCCACAACGAACCAGACCGAACGAACAGACAGACCCACGAAATCTACCCCTTCAACTCAACCCTCATCTTTGGAGAGGAACAGACCTGGGACTTCGCGCAATTTAGAGTGCTGGCACTGTAAAGAGACGGGGCACCGTTTCCAGGCATGCCCTCGGTTAAATATAGGGTTCTGTACTCGCTGTGGATCTCGTGACTTGACAGAGGGAAAATGTCCGAGATGTCTAAGTCATAAACCGCATAATTTAAACTTAAAAACGAAAAGAACGCGAGGAGTGGATTTCGTTTATACAGATATGTAGTGCTCAGTGGCGTGCGGTGGGTGTGAAATGTAGTGAAGCAGAAATTATCCGGGAGGGGGGCGTAATATTTCCAAGATGGCGGCCAATATGGCGGATGATTAAAAA
>KZ651105.1:1038212-1068724 GCA_001010745.2 Gerris buenoi
AAAAAAAAAAAAAAAAAAAAAAAAAAAAAAAAAAAAAAAAAAAAAAAAAAAAAAAAAAATCTTCGCTCTTTTTTTTCTATGCCAACTCTTATTTCTTATTTCATTACATCATCTTTGTCTGTCGCATAATCTTCACTCCATTACATCTCCCCGTCTCTATTCAACCCTTTCGTCCATTGCATCACCCCTCAACATTGCATCATCTTCTTTGCGCACCCTTCCCTTGTTTCTTCGCCGCCTTTGCACCTGACACCCCCGTTTCACGGGTATTTTCCACTCCTACATCTTTTGTATATATATCTTCGTCCACCTCCCCCTTTCCAACTTCATCCTCTCATGTAGACTCATGTAGACTCTGCTGAAGATGGCGTTTAGCCGAAACCGGTCCAGTGATCTCCAGATCAAGCAAGTATCGACGGTAGGAATATCCTCATTCGATATTCGTCGCTTAAGCCGTGATACCTCGTAAGTCCGAAAAATCGTAAAATAGGGTTTTTATACCATTTTATTCAGAAAAAATCAGCGCATCTTTTTCAATGTAAAATTAAAGGATAATGGCCGAAAATAAATTAAACATTACCTACCAGAGTTACGTGGTATCACAATGACGAATTGACGAATATTATTAACGGTTACGAGTTCTCACTGAGTCACTTGCTTACTCTGATCCTCTTCTTATTATTTTTTTATTCTAGGTCAGGGCAGTTAATTTCAAAGCTAAGACGTGTGTATCTCTTAATTGATTATTGTAATTAATAGTATGCTTAAAAATTATTCTTATTTTAAGTATATGGTGATTGCTATTTTTCCTGTTATAGAATAGAACGAGATTTATAAATCTAGAACAAGTAGGATTATGAAACTTGCTTTAAGTGAGGAGGAAAACCAAAATAATACCAGAAAGGATTATAAACACACAGAGGATAAAGACGTGGTAATAATAATAAAAACATTTTCATTAATATGAACCAATAAATTTAATGTTTAATATTAACTTTTGTGAATTAATTAATTTATAGTCCATTTTATTTATTTCTTTTCTTTTCAGCAACTTATAATAACAAGGAACAGGATAAAACCGAGAAACTACCAATAATAATAATAATGATCATATTCAAGGCACAGTATCAACGGAAAATCTTAACCTAATTGGATTACTGTCGGATATGGATGATAATATTTTACCCTACGATTTAGAAGTCTTTGAAGATATTGCCAATGAAATTATTGTTAATGAATACACTATCATTACTGATAGTAACAATAATTTGCTTGAAAAAGTGGTAAAAAATGACGAAAATATCAATTCTTTAGCTGATACCACAGCAGAAGTCGATATGTCTCCAGTTTTGACTCCTTCAAACTTCTCAGCTCAGAATTCTGCTAGTTCCATAGAAATCACTCATTCTGAAGAATCTCCGCCCATTAAGAAAACACGAAAACATGGCCCATAACAAGAGACACACACTAAGCATTCCAATGATTTAAAAAAAAAAAAATAATAATAAGCTGCAAGAATATGGACAAACTTACCTCGGGTGGACCAAAAAATTTATATCAAATTATAATTTATACAAGCAATGTGCTCAAACTGTTACACTAATATTTTTTGAATTTTTTATCAATTTTTTTTTAAAATATATTTTTAAACATTTCCTTAGACATTCAAACATTTTTCTTTCTTTTTTAACTTTGACGTAATACATTTTATATTTAACTATAACTTGAATTTATATGATTTTGAAATTAATCTGTGATGTTTGTAACTTTTAATATAATTTTTTTTAAAAAACAACCTGTTTCTTAATACCGTTTAATACCTCAAAATTGAATTCAGTGTTCTAATGTTAGTTCATCTTGTACAGTGTCACCTCGTAACTCAAAAAAATAATGTATAGAGGTAACTCGTAAGTCCATTGCAGTATTAGCGTAACCACAAATTTAAAATTTTGATACTTGGGTGCATCGAGAAGAGGATCAAGTAACGGAAAAACTAAAAATTATAGATATATTAACAAAATTGAATTTTTAAAACGTTTTTTTCTTCTCCTGTAAATTTAGCATTTTCGACTTACAAGGTGTCACGGCTTAAGCGACGATATATATATAAATATATATATTATGTTGGAACATATTATGTTGGAACATATTATGTTTTATTGGTTTATAGTAATTTTCAGCACAAACTTTACATTTAACAAAACATTCTCATGTGCATTGTAATTTAAATTGTGTTAATTTTAGAAAATTATGATGCTTTAACTCCAATAATGTATAATTTAATCAATTTTTTCAATTTTTAACAGATTTTCAGTTTTTAACAAGAAATTGTTTCAGATTTTTGCGAAATCTCAAAATTTATTATAATATACACGTAGTATACCTTCTAAAATAGATTTTATTTTTTTTGAGAAAACGACTTATAATAAAAGTCGGATTCAAATAAATTTTAAAACAATACTTTCTCTACTATAGGTAGTAAGGAAAAGTAGATTTTTTTTTTTTTTTTTTTGCTATTTGCAATCGTCTTTTGAAATTATTTATAGGTGACATAAAAGAATATACAAACTTAAAACAATAGTTATTTTTCCTGCTTAAAATAAAGATGATATTATATTATATTTATTAATTACTTTATAACTTCATAACTTAATAAACGTTAACTTTATAATCGTTCTTTAGAACGAAAAATTGGAATCAATTATTAAATTATAATTACATTAACAAACAAAAAAAAAAATAAATAAATAAATATCTTCATATTTACGTTTTTATAAATTATCTTTTTTTTGGCTTATTTTAACATAATAATAATTTTTTACTTGCAGTTTAAAATAAATATAAAGAAATATTAATTTATATTATTTAAGATAATGTTTTATTTATATTAATGTTCTTATTTGTCTACACAGGGTGTTACCGAACTAAACCGAAAACATTTTTTTTGGGTGAAACTAGATTTAAAATGGAGCAAAACTCTACCATGCTCACTTTTCTATCTCAATCCGTTGCTGAGATATGATTTTTTAAAGAATTTTTTTTAAAAAACACGTTTTTTGCTTACAAAACCACAATTTTTCTACTTCAAGTCAATTATTTTTAACTTTTGACCATATTTTTGAAATCAGCATTAAATTTCCTATAAACCTAGAGCATTTTTGTTTTTGAGAATTAATAACTAAACACCGAAATAACAGTTCAAACGTTCAAAAATTAGAAAAAATAAAATTTCTGGATTTCTTTGAACGCTCACTATTTTCCTAGAAAAACTCTTGAAGACTGGCAAATCTCACAAAAACTTCCTCAATTAATACTCTTTCGAACGGTATAAATAACATTGCGATTCCTTATCGATTTCATGGAGAAATTTAAGTTTGAATGAAAAAAAACGTCACCTTATGCACGTAAACCTTTTTTTGCAGGTGCCTACCAAAATGCTTGGATGAAACGAGAAAATTCCTCAGCAATTTTTAAAGTGGAAATTTATTACATAAAACATTTTAATAAAAAACCAATTTTTGATACGGACAATAAGATAAGACATTTAGAAGTGGTTTAAAAGTGGATCAAAGTGGTTTCCTCTATTGCAAATGCAGGCTATTGCCCTTTTTCGGACCTACATCCACATTCGGACCTAAATTTTCGGTTTAGGTCGGTAACACCCTGTATTAATGTTTTAGTTTATTTAAGTTAATGTTTTATTTATTTAAGAGTTTAGTTTAACATAACACATCAATTTAAGTTTTAAATTAAAAAATAAAAAAGTTTTAATTTTTAAACTTATATATAGAAATTATTTAACCTCAAACTATTTCGACCTTAATAAAGGGTCGAAACGTGTCATATTGAAAAATTAACGAAGTGTTTATATCATTACCACACCTTAACCATCCATCATTTTTTTTTTTTTTAAAAAAAGGACCTCAAAGTATTTATAACTCAAATTTAGCGTATGTACTTACAGTAAATCGAACACATCAATTTTTGTAAACGTGGGAATAAATATTACGCTCCTGATATGGTCAGCATTAAAGTGTTGAAAAATAACCTTTACCTATATTAAAAAAACAAATTTTAAAGAAGGTGTTAAAGCAGGAGTAATTTATAGGGTCTTTGAAGACCTATGTGGCTGTGATAAGTGATAGTAAATATATTTATTTAGAATAACCAGACTTATTGCTTCCGAGCTTACCGAAGGTAACGGAAGCATTGTGTTCACTTTTGAGAACGAAAAACTTTTATGCCTCCGAATTAAAAAATTCCAAGACAGAAATTCGTTTCGGACATCAGGGAACATTTTTGGTCTTGTGTCTGTCTGTCTATCTGTCAGTTTTTGTGTCCGCGAATTTTGAAACTTCCGACGATTTTGATTAAATTTAGTATACATGTTCATTTTACTAATGCTCAGGACTAGTTCGTTGGACAATGTTATCCGTCCAAGAGTTCACGCGTGACGCTCAAGTAAACGTGAACTTCAAATTTAAAATTGGAATTTTAGGCCGGGAAAAAAATCAAACTTCGTCTATTCAATGAGACAAACATTTTTTTTTTTAATTCAATTTTTTAGTAAAACCAACAGCGACACCGCTATGTAGTGTTAAAGATCGCTATAAACATTAATAGTTTTTAGAAAGTAAACAATATAACAATAAAGTGATATCAAAATAATGTTAATGTTAATAGGATGCGAGGAAGCTATGTGCCACACTAATTGGCAATTTATTTTTATTTATTTATTTAAAAAAGAGAAGAAAGAAAAATGAATTAATTGTGATATTTTTTATTACCAAGAAACACGTGACATTTTTATTCTGGCCTTTTGTGTTATTAAATAGTTATTTCGGTTTTTCTAAACTGCTTTCAGTTATTATACAATTTAGGCAAATACTTCGTTATCAGTGGATCTAAATACTACTAGACGATCAATGTTATAGGACAATAATGTTAAGGAAAAACTATCATTTTTAAAAATATCTTTTCAATCTAGCCTACATAATGTCTTCGATATTTCATTATTGCATGTTATTAATGTCATTTACGAATAAAATAAATAAAAAAATAGACCGCCAATTAGTGTGGCACATAGCTTCCTTACATTCTATCACGTACTTTATTGATTTTATGCTTTTACCAGCCATTATTGTATAATTTATTAATTTTCCCCCCGTTTTTTTAAAAGGTCAAAATTGTTTTAATTTTTTACATAAATTGAATTATTAATTTATCAAAAGTTAAATAGTGAAGACGGTTTAAAAAAATCTGGGGCTCTCTGTGGGTTACTGTCGATAAACTAAGTACGCCAAAGAATTTAAAGAATTGTTAAAATAAATAAAAGTATTATATAAATCAGATTAGTAATTTTAAAGCTAACGGTGTAAATACTTGTATGTTTGTGAGCATGTTCAAATGATAGCGAAGAAGGTTGAAACTCATATGGGACCAACAATGGGCTAATTGTGATCTAACATTCAAATTTCAATAAAATTAGACGAATAGTTTTTATGATATGTGTTTTTACAAAAATTGAGCGACAGACCGACAGACAGACATGAAATCAAAATGGTCCCTTATGTCTGAAAAGGATTTTTTTCTTGGAATTTTAGAAATGGGGGACCAAAAAATTATTCGTTCTTCAAAACGATTAGATAGCTTCTGTTACCTTTGGTAAGCTAGGAAGGAATATAATACTTTAAATTTCAATACTTCCAATTAAATTTGCATTGGACCTGACTACAGTGTATATTGCGAAAGATGCAACGCGTTGACAGCGCGGGAAATCAGATGACACTCAGATTGGCCAACCTATGTTAGGGTAAAAATAAAGCCACAAGGTCTGTTTTAAACGGTTATTTTTAGGGGGGCCGCGCCCCTCCACTAGAGATTTTTATTTTTACCTAGTTGGCTCAACCTACTGCCCGCCAAAATCTTGAGCTCTCATTGGCTCTCCCCACAATGTGTTAAAACTTTCCCGCGCTGTGATCGCGTTGCTTCTTTCGTAATATACACTGTATTAACAGGTAAGTACGTCTATAAATTTAAGGCGGAGTCTGGAACCCTCCTTAAGGCTAAAGGGGCTCACTTACCCCGTATGAATGTCGTCACTGAGTTAGTTGAATGCAGTCATATTAAACTATTTATCTTTTAAATTGACTTGTTTTAATAGAAATTTGTTTTATAATAAGCATTTGTTCAATAAAATCAGATGAGCAAAAATCGAGCGCCAGACTGACACGGAACCAATGTTCCTTGGCGTCTGAAAAGCGTTTCTGTCTTGGAATTTTAAAAAAATCGGAGAGAAAATATTTTCGTTCTTTAGAACGATCACATAGCTCCTAATACTTTCGGTAAGATCGGAAGCAAAAGAGCATACTGGTTAGTCCATTCTGTCCTGCTGTGTTTATTTTTCCGTTTTACAAATTACGTTCTAAAGAAAATTGCGTTCTTTTGATAACCTGCTTGACTTCTGTCATCATTAAAGTAACAATGAGTGATGAAATTAACATGAGTGAAGAACTTAGCTTGAATTTAACTTAAGTTAAGTGTAAACACACTAATTGTACAAATGGTAATAGTTTAGAAATTGAATATGTAATTACTAAATTTGTGCTTAATATCTTATGATTTAGTTAAAAGCTTAAATTACAATGATTGAGATGAAATCTATTCATCAGACATTTTCCACAATTTCATAATATATTGCGTATGTATGTTTCATCGAAAATTAAGGTAAAAGTTCATCCATAATTTCATGATTACTTCAGATTTAACACGCAGGATTTGCTAGCAGCATAGATAAAAGGCAGGTTATTAAGCTGCTAGATTTAGAATTCTTCATTTTCAACATATGTTGAACGTCTTTTCCATTATGATGTTCCACGTCGTGTGTACGTATTTTCCATTATGAGCATTTAGTGAAGCCGTGAGTGCATTAGCAGCCGCTTCTGTCATTCCTCAATTATCCTTTCCTCGTTGTCTTCATCATTAAGGCATTCTATTTGAGTCTAACTCCCTAAATAATGCTTGCTTGATCTAGTTCTCAGTGGGAGACCTTATGTTAAACGTCTTACCCATTATAATTTAGCTAATAATGGGATATTAAAGGGTGTCAACATGGGATGGTGTCTTCAAGGGTTGGTGTCTACAAGGGATGGTATCTACAAAGGATGGAGTTCATGTCGTTCTTTCCATCCCCATTCAATTATGTATTCGACGCAGCTATTAAATTATTAAGTCTTTTCATATTAGCTTTATTCTGCTGCTAAGCCCTGTTTATAAATAGTCTAAGCATGTACTGTACATAAGTTCAAGTTTTAACAGGCTTCTCCCTAAAGTTCATGTAACTTTCCCTGTATTATTAGTATTTAAAGAGTTTACAATAGTTTTTGGTATTTATAGTTAAACAAATGTTTATTTCAAACATTTTAATTAAACACTATTCTATTATAAAAAAAAAAAAAAAAAAAAAAAAAAAAAACTGATACATTTTTTCAGTTATGTTTTCATTATTTGCTATTTACTTATACATTTAAAATTAACTAAATATTTTCACCCCCTATTTTATTTTAATGTAAATGTTTGTTGTTTTCTATTGAACGTTTTATATTTATTTGTCCTTTTGCATTAATACGTTAAATAGTTTCATACTTTAACATAACTATTATATTACATAGTTCCATACTTTAACATTACTAAAAGGTTTGTTCCAACAAACCTAAACCGGTAAACGTTCAAGTGTGATGCGCATGCGTCGAACCGTTTCAAACCAGTTTGAAGTGTGGTTGGAACAAACCAATTATATCATAAGGTTTCATATTTAAACATTACTATTATAATATTACATATTTCATACATTAACATTTCTATTACATTAAATAGTTCCATACTTTAACATTACTATTATATATTACATAGTTTCATACTTTGACCTTATTACATTTCATAGTTTCACACTTAACCACAACTACATTTCATAGTTTCATACTTTAACATTACTATATTTCATAGTTTCATACTTTAACATTACTATATTACATATTTTCATATTTTTACATTACTACATTTTATATTTTTACACTTTAAAATTACTACATTTTATAGTTTCATACTTTACATTACTACATTTCATAGTTTTACAATTTTATAAGACAATGCATTACATATTACTAAATTACGTAATTTTATACTTTTACATAATTACATTGCATAGTTTCATACTTTAACATTACTACATTTCATAGTTTCACACTTTAACATTACTACATTTCATAATTTCACGCTTTAACATTACTGCATTTCATAGTTTTACACTTTTATAAGACAATGCATTACATATTACTAAATTACGTAATATTATACTTTTACATAATTACATTGCATAGTTTCAAACTTAAACATTAATACATTTCATAGTTTCACACTTTGACATTACTACATTTCATAATTTCACACTTTAACATTACTACATTTCATAATTTCACACTTTAACATTACTACATTTCATAATTTCACACTTTAACATTGCAAAATTTCATATTTTTACACTTTAACATTACTACATTTCATAGTTTTACACTTTTATAAGACAATGCATTACATATTACTAAATTACGTAATATTATACTTTTACATAATTACATTGCATAGTTTCAAACTTAAACATTAATACATTTCATAGTTCCACACTTNGTTATTTCCTCTAAGAAAAAGCTCTTCTTTTGTTTATTTTTGCTTTAAAGATATTTTTTATGTGTTCACAATAACCCAGTTATCTTATAATTTCTTAAAACGATTATGAATGTTTATTATACACACTACTATTGTATTGTATTCATTGTGAATCCACTATGTAAAAAAAAAAAAAAAAAAAAAAAAAAAAAAAAAAAAAATGTTACTAATTTACATGTACTTAATTATAAGCGCCTCATTTGTATAAAGCTTATGCTTTAAAAACAAATAAAAGTTGAATTGAATATACGCCCCTCTATCTCCGAAAATACCAAAGATATAAATTTGAAATTTTGAAAGTTATGTACAATAAAAATGTGACAATCTTTTGTCCTGGGGTACATTGGACTAAGTATTAAGTATCCCATAGTCAAAAGTCATTGTCAATACTTAGTCCAATGTACCTCAGGACAAAAGATTGTCACATTTTTGAACATAACTTTCAAAATTTCAAATTTATGTCAATTTAGACTAAGGAATATACATAACTCTGTAAATGTTCCTCAAAATCTATATGGGGGAGAGCTTAAGGATCTACCGCCCTTTGAGGTTAGGAAAAACAGTAAAATTCAAATTACTCTGGTTCGAAGCAAGATATCAAAAATCTAATTACAGGCTTCATTCTCAATTTAAATTCTGCATGATTTGAGCCCTATTTCAACTTCCTATGATAAATATTACAGGCGCCATTTCAATACAACGATACAACTCGTTAAGTTTTATCGTTAAGTTTGAGCGCGTGTGGAAGAAAAACAAATGCACACAAAAGGTTGAAACTTGGAAAACTTGAAACTCATGGGACTATGAGCTAAAAGGTTGAAACTTGGAAAACTTGAAACTCATGGGACTATGAGCTAAAAGGTTGAAACTTGGAAAACTTGAAACTCATGGGACTATGAGCTAAAAGGTTGAAACTTGGAAAACTTGAAACTCATGGGACTATGAGCTAAAAGGTTGAAACTTGGNACAATGCATTACATATTACTAAATTACGTAATATTATACTTTTACATAATTACATTGCATAGTTTCAAACTTAAACATTAATACATTTCATAGTTCCACACTTTAACCTTGACTAAATTTCATAGTTTCACGCTTTAACATTACTACATTTCATAGTTTCACACTTTAACATTGCAAAATTTCATATTTTTACACTTTAACATTTCTACATTTCATAGTTTCACACTTTAGCATTAATACATTTCATAGTTTTACACTTTTATAAGACAATGCATTACATATTACTAAATTACGTAATTTTATACTTTTACATAATTACATTGCCTAGTTTCACACTTTAACATTACTACATTTTTATAGTTTTACACATTTATAAGACAATGCATTACATATTACTAAATTACGTAATTTTATACTTTTACATAATTACATTGCATAGTTTCACACTTTAACATTACTACATTTCATAGTTTCACACTTTAACATTACTACATTTCATAGTTTCACACTTTAACCTTGACAAAATTTCATAGTTTCACGCTTTAACATAACTACATTGCATAGTTTCACACTTTAACATTGCTAAATTTCATAGTTTTTCACTTTAACATTACTACATTTCATAGTTACACACTTTAGCATTAATACATTTCATAGTTTTTATACTTTAACATTAATATATAACATAGATTTACACTTTAAAACACACACTTTAACACTTTTGCTACATTTCATAGTTTCACACTTTAACACTTTTACTACATTTCATAGTTACACACTTTAACACTTTTACTACATTTCACAGTTACACACTTTAACCTTTACTACATTTCATAGTTTCTCACTTTAACCTTTACTACATTTCATAGTTTAACACTTTAACATTACTACATCACATGTTTTTACATTTTAACATAACTTCAATACATATTTTCATACTTTAGATTACTACCTTACATAGTTCCATACTTTTATTTTATTAAATTTCATAGTTTCGTACTTCAACATTGCTACATTACATAGTTTAACACTTTAATAAGGCTATATATTACATAGTTTCATACCTAAACCTTATTACATTACATAATTTCACACATTAACATCATTATTTTACATAATTTTATACTTTTAAATAAGAAGATAGTGACAAAGTTCTTAATTGCTGTTGTTTAACGATTAAAATAGATTATTTTAAAGTTTAATCCTAAAAATATATTTTATTTCAAACAAATTGAGTCATAACCTGTAGAAACGTAGAGAAGTTTGAGTATTAACCTGTTTAGATTCGTTCTTGATTAGATGAGATGTAGAAGATTCTCCAGGTTAACTTAACCACAGCCTAATAAACCAACCTACAGAAAAGAACAGAAAGCAAACCTGGACTTGTAATTACGTTCTAACATGCGATAACAGACCAACGACTTGTTATCATTGAAACTGACGTAATCCCTTCCTTTCCTTTATTTTCTATTCTTTTATCATTTTTTCACGTTTAGTTAAATCACTTTTCGCAACAAAATCATTATCTGACTTTTCATTCATTTAAATTAATTATATTGCTTAATTGATAACGATCAGTTTTTTAAACCTTAACTACTCCAATTGATTTCATACAACGAACAATTTATTAAATGCATTCATTATTGTTTTCCGAATTTAATTATTGCAATGACATCTATTATGGGATGCCTCATTCTGATGAACTGCGAATGCAAAAACTGGCAAAATAATCTACCTGATTCTTTATACTATACTTATTATTATAACAAACTAGCTGGATACCCGTGCTTCGCTACGGAGTGTTTTTATATTTGATAAGTTTATAAACTACCAGGAAAGCATACAAATTATTTTACTATTCGAGAATATCTAGATTCTATCCCTACTACTTATATCCTTCTCCTCTTTGATAATTTAATTTGCAAATATCCTAAAATTATCCCCTTCCTAAATGAAAATATGACAAAACTGTACATAACTNAAAGGTTGAAACTTGGAAAACTTGAAACTCATGGGACTATGAGCTAAAAGGTTGAAACTTGGAAAACTTGAAACTCATGGGACTATGAGCTAAAAGGTTGAAACTTGGAAAACTTGAAACTCATGGGACTATGAGCTAAAAGGTTGAAACTTGGAAAACTTGAAACTCATGGGACTATGAGCTAAAAGGTTGAAACTTGGAAAACTTGAAACTCATGGGACTATGAGCTAAAAGGTTGAAACTTGGAAAACTTGAAACTCATGGGACTATGAGCTAAAAGGTTGAAACTTGGAAAACTTGAAACTCATGGGACTATGAGCTAAAAGGTTGAAACTTGGAAAACTTGAAACTCATGGGACTATGAGCTAAAAGGTTGAAACTTGGAAAACTTGAAACTCATGGGACTATGAGCTAAAAGGTTGAAACTTGGAAAACTTGAAACTCATGGGACTATGAGCTAAAAGGTTGAAACTTGGAAAACTTGAAACTCATGGGACTATGAGCTAAAAGGTTGAAACTTGGAAAACTTGAAACTCATGGGACTATGAGCTAAAAGGTTGAAACTTGGAAAACTTGAAACTCATGGGACTATGAGCTAAAAGGTTGAAACTTGGAAAACTTGAAACTCATGGGACTATGAGCTAAAAGGTTGAAACTTGGAAAACTTGAAACTCATGGGACTATGAGCTAAAAGGTTGAAACTTGGAAAACTTGAAACTCATGGGACTATGAGCTAAAAGGTTGAAACTTGGAAAACTTGAAACTCATGGGACTATGAGCTAAAAGGTTGAAACTTGGAAAACTTGAAACTCATGGGACTATGAGCTAAAAGGTTGAAACTTGGAAAACTTGAAACTCATGGGACTATGAGCTAAAAGGTTGAAACTTGGAAAACTTGAAACTCATGGGACTATGAGCTAAAAGGTTGAAACTTGGAAAACTTGAAACTCATGGGACTATGAGCTAAAAGGTTGAAACTTGGAAAACTTGAAACTCATGGGACTATGAGCTAAAAGGTTGAAACTTGGAAAACTTGAAACTCATGGGACTATGAGCTAAAAGGTTGAAACTTGGAAAACTTGAAACTCATGGGACTATGAGCTAAAAGGTTGAAACTTGGAAAACTTGAAACTCATGGGACTATGAGCTAAAAGGTTGAAACTTGGAAAACTTGAAACTCATGGGACTATGAGCTAAAAGGTTGAAACTTGGAAAACTTGAAACTCATGGGACTATGAGCTAAAAGGTTGAAACTTGGAAAACTTGAAACTCATGGGACTATGAGCTAAAAGGTTGAAACTTGGAAAACTTGAAACTCATGGGACTATGAGCTAAAAGGTTGAAACTTGGAAAACTTGAAACTCATGGGACTATGAGCTAAAAGGTTGAAACTTGGAAAACTTGAAACTCATGGGACTATGAGCTAAAAGGTTGAAACTTGGAAAACTTGAAACTCATGGGACTATGAGCTAAAAGGTTGAAACTTGGAAAACTTGAAACTCATGGGACTATGAGCTAAAAGGTTGAAACTTGGAAAACTTGAAACTCATGGGACTATGAGCTAAAAGGTTGAAACTTGGAAAACTTGAAACTCATGGGACTATGAGCTAAAAGGTTGAAACTTGGAAAACTTGAAACTCATGGGACTATGAGCTAAAAGGTTGAAACTTGGAAAACTTGAAACTCATGGGACTATGAGCTAAAAGGTTGAAACTTGGAAAACTTGAAACTCATGGGACTATGAGCTAAAAGGTTGAAACTTGGAAAACTTGAAACTCATGGGACTATGAGCTAAAAGGTTGAAACTTGGAAAACTTGAAACTCATGGGACTATGAGCTAAAAGGTTGAAACTTGGAAAACTTGAAACTCATGGGACTATGAGCTAAAAGGTTGAAACTTGGAAAACTTGAAACTCATGGGACTATGAGCTAAAAGGTTGAAACTTGGAAAACTTGAAACTCATGGGACTATGAGCTAAAAGGTTGAAACTTGGAAAACTTGAAACTCATGGGACTATGAGCTAAAAGGTTGAAACTTGGAAAACTTGAAACTCATGGGACTATGAGCTAAAAGGTTGAAACTTGGAAAACTTGAAACTCATGGGACTATGAGCTAAAAGGTTGAAACTTGGAAAACTTGAAACTCATGGGACTATGAGCTAAAAGGTTGAAACTTGGAAAACTTGAAACTCATGGGACTATGAGCTAAAAGGTTGAAACTTGGAAAACTTGAAACTCATGGGACTATGAGCTAAAAGGTTGAAACTTGGAAAACTTGAAACTCATGGGACTATGAGCTAAAAGGTTGAAACTTGGAAAACTTGAAACTCATGGGACTATGAGCTAAAAGGTTGAAACTTGGAAAACTTGAAACTCATGGGACTATGAGCTAAAAGGTTGAAACTTGGAAAACTTGAAACTCATGGGACTATGAGCTAAAAGGTTGAAACTTGGAAAACTTGAAACTCATGGGACTATGAGCTAAAAGGTTGAAACTTGGAAAACTTGAAACTCATGGGACTATGAGCTAAAAGGTTGAAACTTGGAAAACTTGAAACTCATGGGACTATGAGCTAAAAGGTTGAAACTTGGAAAACTTGAAACTCATGGGACTATGAGCTAAAAGGTTGAAACTTGGAAAACTTGAAACTCATGGGACTATGAGCTAAAAGGTTGAAACTTGGAAAACTTGAAACTCATGGGACTATGAGCTAAAAGGTTGAAACTTGGAAAACTTGAAACTCATGGGACTATGAGCTAAAAGGTTGAAACTTGGAAAACTTGAAACTCATGGGACTATGAGCTAAAAGGTTGAAACTTGGAAAACTTGAAACTCATGGGACTATGAGCTAAAAGGTTGAAACTTGGAAAACTTGAAACTCATGGGACTATGAGCTAAAAGGTTGAAACTTGGAAAACTTGAAACTCATGGGACTATGAGCTAAAAGGTTGAAACTTGGAAAACTTGAAACTCATGGGACTATGAGCTAAAAGGTTGAAACTTGGAAAACTTGAAACTCATGGGACTATGAGCTAAAAGGTTGAAACTTGGAAAACTTGAAACTCATGGGACTATGAGCTAAAAGGTTGAAACTTGGAAAACTTGAAACTCATGGGACTATGAGCTAAAAGGTTGAAACTTGGAAAACTTGAAACTCATGGGACTATGAGCTAAAAGGTTGAAACTTGGAAAACTTGAAACTCATGGGACTATGAGCTAAAAGGTTGAAACTTGGAAAACTTGAAACTCATGGGACTATGAGCTAAAAGGTTGAAACTTGGAAAACTTGAAACTCATGGGACTATGAGCTAAAAGGTTGAAACTTGGAAAACTTGAAACTCATGGGACTATGAGCTAAAAGGTTGAAACTTGGAAAACTTGAAACTCATGGGACTATGAGCTAAAAGGTTGAAACTTGGAAAACTTGAAACTCATGGGACTATGAGCTAAAAGGTTGAAACTTGGAAAACTTGAAACTCATGGGACTATGAGCTAAAAGGTTGAAACTTGGAAAACTTGAAACTCATGGGACTATGAGCTAAAAGGTTGAAACTTGGAAAACTTGAAACTCATGGGACTATGAGCTAAAAGGTTGAAACTTGGAAAACTTGAAACTCATGGGACTATGAGCTAAAAGGTTGAAACTTGGAAAACTTGAAACTCATGGGACTATGAGCTAAAAGGTTGAAACTTGGAAAACTTGAAACTCATGGGACTATGAGCTAAAAGGTTGAAACTTGGAAAACTTGAAACTCATGGGACTATGAGCTAAAAGGTTGAAACTTGGAAAACTTGAAACTCATGGGACTATGAGCTAAAAGGTTGAAACTTGGAAAACTTGAAACTCATGGGACTATGAGCTAAAAGGTTGAAACTTGGAAAACTTGAAACTCATGGGACTATGAGCTAAAAGGTTGAAACTTGGAAAACTTGAAACTCATGGGACTATGAGCTAAAAGGTTGAAACTTGGAAAACTTGAAACTCATGGGACTATGAGCTAAAAGGTTGAAACTTGGAAAACTTGAAACTCATGGGACTATGAGCTAAAAGGTTGAAACTTGGAAAACTTGAAACTCATGGGACTATGAGCTAAAAGGTTGAAACTTGGAAAACTTGAAACTCATGGGACTATGAGCTAAAAGGTTGAAACTTGGAAAACTTGAAACTCATGGGACTATGAGCTAAAAGGTTGAAACTTGGAAAACTTGAAACTCATGGGACTATGAGCTAAAAGGTTGAAACTTGGAAAACTTGAAACTCATGGGACTATGAGCTAAAAGGTTGAAACTTGGAAAACTTGAAACTCATGGGACTATGAGCTAAAAGGTTGAAACTTGGAAAACTTGAAACTCATGGGACTATGAGCTAAAAGGTTGAAACTTGGAAAACTTGAAACTCATGGGACTATGAGCTAAAAGGTTGAAACTTGGAAAACTTGAAACTCATGGGACTATGAGCTAAAAGGTTGAAACTTGGAAAACTTGAAACTCATGGGACTATGAGCTAAAAGGTTGAAACTTGGAAAACTTGAAACTCATGGGACTATGAGCTAAAAGGTTGAAACTTGGAAAACTTGAAACTCATGGGACTATGAGCTAAAAGGTTGAAACTTGGAAAACTTGAAACTCATGGGACTATGAGCTAAAAGGTTGAAACTTGGAAAACTTGAAACTCATGGGACTATGAGCTAAAAGGTTGAAACTTGGAAAACTTGAAACTCATGGGACTATGAGCTAAAAGGTTGAAACTTGGAAAACTTGAAACTCATGGGACTATGAGCTAAAAGGTTGAAACTTGGAAAACTTGAAACTCATGGGACTATGAGCTAAAAGGTTGAAACTTGGAAAACTTGAAACTCATGGGACTATGAGCTAAAAGGTTGAAACTTGGAAAACTTGAAACTCATGGGACTATGAGCTAAAAGGTTGAAACTTGGAAAACTTGAAACTCATGGGACTATGAGCTAAAAGGTTGAAACTTGGAAAACTTGAAACTCATGGGACTATGAGCTAAAAGGTTGAAACTTGGAAAACTTGAAACTCATGGGACTATGAGCTAAAAGGTTGAAACTTGGAAAACTTGAAACTCATGGGACTATGAGCTAAAAGGTTGAAACTTGGAAAACTTGAAACTCATGGGACTATGAGCTAAAAGGTTGAAACTTGGAAAACTTGAAACTCATGGGACTATGAGCTAAAAGGTTGAAACTTGGAAAACTTGAAACTCATGGGACTATGAGCTAAAAGGTTGAAACTTGGAAAACTTGAAACTCATGGGACTATGAGCTAAAAGGTTGAAACTTGGAAAACTTGAAACTCATGGGACTATGAGCTAAAAGGTTGAAACTTGGAAAACTTGAAACTCATGGGACTATGAGCTAAAAGGTTGAAACTTGGAAAACTTGAAACTCATGGGACTATGAGCTAAAAGGTTGAAACTTGGAAAACTTGAAACTCATGGGACTATGAGCTAAAAGGTTGAAACTTGGAAAACTTGAAACTCATGGGACTATGAGCTAAAAGGTTGAAACTTGGAAAACTTGAAACTCATGGGACTATGAGCTAAAAGGTTGAAACTTGGAAAACTTGAAACTCATGGGACTATGAGCTAAAAGGTTGAAACTTGGAAAACTTGAAACTCATGGGACTATGAGCTAAAAGGTTGAAACTTGGAAAACTTGAAACTCATGGGACTATGAGCTAAAAGGTTGAAACTTGGAAAACTTGAAACTCATGGGACTATGAGCTAAAAGGTTGAAACTTGGAAAACTTGAAACTCATGGGACTATGAGCTAAAAGGTTGAAACTTGGAAAACTTGAAACTCATGGGACTATGAGCTAAAAGGTTGAAACTTGGAAAACTTGAAACTCATGGGACTATGAGCTAAAAGGTTGAAACTTGGAAAACTTGAAACTCATGGGACTATGAGCTAAAAGGTTGAAACTTGGAAAACTTGAAACTCATGGGACTATGAGCTAAAAGGTTGAAACTTGGAAAACTTGAAACTCATGGGACTATGAGCTAAAAGGTTGAAACTTGGAAAACTTGAAACTCATGGGACTATGAGCTAAAAGGTTGAAACTTGGAAAACTTGAAACTCATGGGACTATGAGCTAAAAGGTTGAAACTTGGAAAACTTGAAACTCATGGGACTATGAGCTAAAAGGTTGAAACTTGGAAAACTTGAAACTCATGGGACTATGAGCTAAAAGGTTGAAACTTGGAAAACTTGAAACTCATGGGACTATGAGCTAAAAGGTTGAAACTTGGAAAACTTGAAACTCATGGGACTATGAGCTAAAAGGTTGAAACTTGGAAAACTTGAAACTCATGGGACTATGAGCTAAAAGGTTGAAACTTGGAAAACTTGAAACTCATGGGACTATGAGCTAAAAGGTTGAAACTTGGAAAACTTGAAACTCATGGGACTATGAGCTAAAAGGTTGAAACTTGGAAAACTTGAAACTCATGGGACTATGAGCTAAAAGGTTGAAACTTGGAAAACTTGAAACTCATGGGACTATGAGCTAAAAGGTTGAAACTTGGAAAACTTGAAACTCATGGGACTATGAGCTAAAAGGTTGAAACTTGGAAAACTTGAAACTCATGGGACTATGAGCTAAAAGGTTGAAACTTGGAAAACTTGAAACTCATGGGACTATGAGCTAACTAGGACCTACTATACAAATCTCATTAAAATCGGATTTTTAGTTTTTAATTATGTTGGGTCGCAAAAATGTTGACGGATAGACACGAGACTAAAAAAATTTAGTTTTTACTAAATTTCGTGCATCAAAACGTTCAGCTTCTGTTACCTTCGGTAAGCTCGGAAGTAATGAAATAAATATTTTTATCTACGATTGATACGTAATATAAACATTGTATCTCTGTTTAGATTCGTAGAAAGTGATTCTTTATACACCTTTATTAATTACGCATGGTCTCATAGTTTTGAAGAATCCCTCTTCTTTACCACTCTAGCGCGGTAAAGAAGAAGAATTCTTCAACTTTACGCACGATTAGCGAGTTTGTTTACATTTAACAAAACTAATTTGATGTTTGTTTAATAAAAGTAACTGTTTATATCGAGTTTTTTTGTGAAAATCAATGAGTGATTTAAGTGATTATGACGAATATNTAAATGTTCCTCAAAATCTATATGGGGGAGAGCTTAAGGATCTACCGCCCTTTGAGGTTAGGAAAAACAGTAAAATTCAAATTACTCTGGTTCGAAGCAAGATATCAAAAATCTAATTACAGGCTTCATTCTCAATTTAAATTCTGCATGATTTGAGCCCTATTTCAACTTCCTATGATAAATATTACAGGCGCCATTTCAATACAACGATACAACTCGTTAAGTTTTATCGTTAAGTTTGAGCGCGTGTGGAAGAAAAACAAATGCACACAAAAGGTTGAAACTTGGAAAACTTGAAACTCAGTGAGTGGTATTTGGATTTTATATATATAGATTTTTATTACAAACACCTAAATATTTGACTATGTTCAAATGATTTTTAAAAACTTTTAATGATTTGTCGAACGTAGCCCACTGATATTCCCATAACATTTTTAACATTTTGCATTCATTAAATTTAGCTAAATAATTGATACTTATATTCATGTAAAAAAAAAATTAAAATAATTTTGATCAATTTAAATAGAAGAGGAGGAAAATTATTAAATTTTAAAATGATAACATAATTAAAGTTCGTGATGAAGTTATGCGCTGCAATAATTAGCAGACTTTTTTTTAAAAG
Organism: Gerris buenoi; assembly: GCA_001010745.2. Lineage (NCBI taxonomy): Eukaryota > Metazoa > Arthropoda > Insecta > Hemiptera > Gerridae > Gerris > Gerris buenoi. The sequence goes on from KZ651105.1 coordinate 1,057,646, forward strand.
CAATTGTCATAAAATGTAATCATTTTTTCTCTATTGCATAATATATTCTTTTTTATGAGGAACTGTAGGTTGTATACGCCCCTTCTAAATAATTTCATTCCTCCCTCTGTCCAAAAAGATATTATATTGAAATTTGAAAATAAGCTCGGAGCCGAGGATTTATGCAGAATACAGGAAACATCATTCAGTCGTTTTTATTCTATTCTAAACAGTTCCCATAACTATCACACAAATTACCTCAACATTAACTTGTCCTATCCGACCCAAAAATTGATTGCCCAACTACGTACTTCTGGTTTTGATTCTATTAAAGTTACCAACAAGGGAAATATTTATAAAATAGCGACCAATGAGCTATGTAGTTTGTGCAATCTTTACGAACCAGAAGACTTGGCTCACTTATTATTCCGATGCCCCATGTACAGCCATCTCAGAAACATGATCCCCTTACCCCAGAATCTACAATCTCAGCAAGATAGCTCAAAAATTGCATTTATATTAAACATTCTAGAAAAAACCAATGGTAATAAACTCTTTTACTTCTTTATTAATCTGATTAAAACTAGATCGTTCCTTCTGAACGAATAAAAATAAATAAAATAAAATAAAAATAAATAAATAAAAAGAACGTAATCTGCCAGAAAATATAAATATTAAATGTTTTGTCTCTATTTATCTTATTGTTTATCACATTTTTCTTCTTTTTTTTATTTTACATTTAAAATCAAAGTCACAGTCAGACATTGGACATATTCTTTTTTTTATATCCACCAGAGATAATTATCTCATCGGGTCATTGTTATTTATAAATTATTGATCTTTCCCTATATGTTCATTATAATAGTTTTTATAACACGGCATATTTACTTTCTAATAAAGATCTATTTTACTTTTTCGCTCACATTGGAAGCATACTTTAATTTATTGCAAAAAACTGCTATTATTATTATTTTCATTTAATTGGCTTCTTTCCTTGTTACTAATTTACATGTACTTAATTATAAGCGCCTCATTTGTACAAAGCTTATGCTTTAAAAACAAATAAAAGTTGAATTGAATTGAATTGAATNACTATGAGCTAAAAGGTTGAAACTTGGAAAACTTGAAACTCATGGGACTATGAGCTAAAAGGTTGAAACTTGGAAAACTTGAAACTCATGGGACTATGAGCTAAAAGGTTGAAACTTGGAAAACTTGAAACTCATGGGACTATGAGCTAAAAGGTTGAAACTTGGAAAACTTGAAACTCATGGGACTATGAGCTAAAAGGTTGAAACTTGGAAAACTTGAAACTCATGGGACTATGAGCTAAAAGGTTGAAACTTGGAAAACTTGAAACTCATGGGACTATGAGCTAAAAGGTTGAAACTTGGAAAACTTGAAACTCATGGGACTATGAGCTAAAAGGTTGAAACTTGGAAAACTTGAAACTCATGGGACTATGAGCTAAAAGGTTGAAACTTGGAAAACTTGAAACTCATGGGACTATGAGCTAAAAGGTTGAAACTTGGAAAACTTGAAACTCATGGGACTATGAGCTAACTAGGACCTACTATACAAATCTCATTAAAATCGGATTTTTAGTTTTTAATTATGTTGGGTCGCAAAAATGTTGACGGATAGACACGAGACTAAAAAAATTTAGTTTTTACTAAATTTCGTGCATCAAAACGTTCAGCTTCTGTTACCTTCGGTAAGCTCGGAAGTAATGAAATAAATATTTTTATCTACGATTGATACGTAATATAAACATTGTATCTCTGTTTAGATTCGTAGAAAGTGATTCTTTATACACCTTTATTAATTACGCATGGTCTCATAGTTTTGAAGAATCCCTCTTCTTTACCACTCTAGCGCGGTAAAGAAGAAGAATTCTTCAACTTTACGCACGATTAGCGAGTTTGTTTACATTTAACAAAACTAATTTGATGTTTGTTTAATAAAAGTAACTGTTTATATCGAGTTTTTTTGTGAAAATCAATGAGTGATTTAAGTGATTATGACGAATATGAGGAGAATAATTCGCCTTCCGAAATAATTAATTCGGCACAAAATACAACTAATGAATTAATGTCATCTTTATCAAAAGAGAAATACGAACTTAAATACAGGAAGTTTATTCCTTTTTGCTGTATTTAATATTAAAATCTAACAATCGTAGATAAAATACGGTACGCAACTCGTCGAAAACGGCATTTTGCATTGCTCGTGTGGTTTTACTACCCTCGCTGTCGCTCGGATGCAAACTCCACACTCGCATGCAAAATGCTACTTTCCGCACTCGACGCGTAATGTACTATTATTTATTAACTTCTTTGACATGTTAACATTCAACAGTTTTAACATAATGTAATATCACAAAAACAAACCTATTTAAAAAAAAATAATAATAATTCTTTATGAATTACATAAGGAAAACAAACCCTCTGATATTAACATAATACTTATTAATGTTTCTTATACTAATTCTTCCATTATTCAACATTTATTTTTCCACTAGCTTTGCTTAACTCAGTTAAACATTGATTTATTCCTACTACTTATCAGACTAATCTTACGTTATACTCATAAAAATATTACTTATTTGAATATAAATAGATTATTACTGAGAAAGTATTACATAGAACCAGAAAATATATTCAGCTGGTGTAGTTCACATATTTTTTACTTTTAGAAATTTACATAAATCTATAAGAGACGGAGATATTTTTTTCGTCTAAATTACATCTAGGGAAGGAAATGTTTTGAAGCTCTTCGTGTTCACAACTCCCCTGTCTCAGCTTTATTGCTTTCATTCCATTCTAGACGATGTTGCATTTCTTTCATAGCATTTTAGGATATTTGCATTATATATACCTTCTTACTTATGCATCATAATTTAAACTGCATTGCGTTTGGGGAATTTGACTCCGTTTATATTAGAGTTATTATATTTCTGTTCTAGTATTATATTCTTTAGTATTTTGTTATAGCATTCTATTCTGTAGTACGTTCTAGTATTCTTTTCTTTCGTATTCTGTTCTAGTATTCTATTCTGTAGTATTCTGTTCTAGTATTCTATTCTGTAGTATTCTGTTATATTATTCTATTCTATAGGATTCTGTTATATTATTCTATAGTAATCTGTTCTAATACTCTATTCTGAAGTCTTCTGTAAAGTTTTCTATTCTATAGTATTATATTTCCAGTTTGTCATAATACTGTTCCTCATGCCATTAATTTTTATCTTTCTGACCAAATATTACAAATAAATATTCTATTTCTATGTCTGTTCTAGTCTTTACCCCGCGTTTCGCATGGGGCTAATGCTAGGTATTAATGGCTATGATTCCTATTATGATGTAGGCCTAGCAAAATAAATATTTTGGAAATGATGCATTAATGGGTCCTTAGTCCTTAGTCCTCTAAGGACCCATTAATGCATCATTACTGAATAATTCAAGGGATCACCTTCATCTATAATAAATATTTTGGCTTCCAAAGCCTTCTTGGAATAGAATTAGGACTATATTTATTCATTATTCATTCCAATACTAAAAATGTAAATCACTCTGTCATAGTTCAATTTTTAGATTTTGGTAGTATTCATACTACGGAAAGTTTAAATGTGTAATTTAAATCAAATTATAGTTATTATTGACAACGGGAGACAGACAGAGAAATATAGACTCTAGCTTAGTTGGTTAGGGTTAGAGCGTCTTTACTGGAAATATAGGAGGCCCGTGGTTCGAATCCCGGCGCTGGAGTCTATTTTTAACTGTCTGTCTCGCGTTTTTAATAATAATTATTTATAAAAGGAGTCTATTTAAAAAAAATGAAAAAAATCCTCTATTTTATTATTAGGATATAGATAAATAACTATTTTTTTCACACGATTGAATTCAATGTCACAAAAATCCTAATTGTGTTTTATAATTAATTTTTATAGTTGTAGGCTAAATAATTAACGAATCAAATAATGTGCATCACAATACTTGTACTGAACACTGTTGGAATAACTACTCTCTTTATCGTAATATTTTATATTTATTTAAATCACAAAACAAATTAAATCTTGTTTTCCTTCGAATCTGTCAAAAGACTGTCAACAAACCAAAAAAATAAACATTTAAATCATCGCCTTAGCGACACTCGGGCGAGCGAACAGCCTCTTCGTCCCCGATTTCGAGCGGATATAGCATTCCAATAGACCTTAATCTGGTTTCTGCTGATCCCGCTACCTTCACCTTGGCTGCTCTGATATTACTTATCTTGGCTTGGCACAAGCTCCTCAATTCGGCCAATTTTCCACTGCTGACGAGGTGTTCTGTCTCCCAGTAAGACTACTTCTCCTACCTTCGGTGATCTGTACACTGATTTTCTTCCTTGTTGGTGGTTAAGTTTTGTCCGTTCTCTTAACGAAACCAAATACTGATCCTTCCAACACTTCCAAAAGCTATCTAACAGCTTTTGCCCTTTCCTCCATGCATCTAATAATTGCTTCTTTGTCTCGGTGCCGGCCGCTTGATTCGTGTTTGTTGGCTCGAGTATACCTTTTGTTCCTAGGAAATCTCCTGGAGTTAATACGTTGTCCTCAACCTCCGGGCCAACGTAGAATAGTGGGCGCGAGTTAACCGTCGCTTCTACTTCTGTTAGAGTCGTATTTAATTGACTCAGTGTTAACTGCTTCTTTCCCAGGCTTTTCTTCAAACATCTTTTTACTAATCCCACCATCCGTTCGTAGACTCCTCCTGTCCATGGTGCTAAGTTGGTAGTAAATTTCCAGTCTATTCCGTTCTTTATACAGTAATCTAAAGTCTCCTTATTTGTCAGGTAAGTGTGAATATCTCCATTTCTTAATATTGTGCTAGCTAAATGAAACTGCCTAGCATTATCTGAAAGAATTATCTTTGGCATTCCCCTCCTAGCAACAAATCTCCGTAAGGACTGAAGGAATTCGTTAGCTGTCATATCATGAACTACTTCAAGATGTATTGCCCTAGTGGTAAGACATGTAAACAAACATACCCAACATTTATTACTATTAATATTAAATTTGAAATATAGTGGGCCGAAAAAATCTAGTCCCGTATTAGTAAATGCTATATTTTTTGCTACTCTAAATTCTGGTAAAATAGGAAAACCTGGTAGTTTAAAGGCTCCCCCCTCCAATTTTTTACACTTAAAACATCTTTTTATTATATTTGATATGATTGCCCTTCCCTTAGGTATCCAGATTTTCTTTCTAATTTCGACTAAAGTCTGAGCTACGCCACTATGAAAATATTTTTCATGTGTTTCAACAACCAATAGCCTTGTTAAATGACTTTTACTCGGTAATAATATAGGAAATTTTGTATCATATGTTATGTCCGCATTCTGAATTCTTCCCGAACACCTAATAATTCCGTTTTCATCTAAAAATAAGCCCAGTTGTTCTTTTAATAAATTTCTTTTCCCTACTCTCATGTCTTCTAAAACTTTTCCCCATTCTTTTTTCTGAATAAATTTTACCCATGCCCTTTCACTTAAATTTACTTCATTGAGATAACCTAACTCTATTTTTCTTAGTTTGTTAATAAATCTAAACCCTAATCTAGTTAATTTGATTAACTTCCAATAGCTAGAAAATTGATTTTCGTCTATCTGAAAAGGCGACTCAATTGTTTCTGTTACAGGAAAAGAAACTGTGCTAACTAAATTCATTTTCTGTTCCTCATCAATTTCTTCAATTTGCCACTCAGGCCACTCCAAGCTATTTTTTTTTAACCTGAGCGGTCCGTTCCACAAGTTTCATTTTCTTCGAGTTGTATAGCGGAGCATCCTCTTGTAGCCAAATCAGCTATATTTTCTTCCCCTGGTACAAAATGAAACTCGACTCCTTTGGTTTTTCTTATTTCTAATACTCTATTTTCTACAAATATTGGAAGAGGTTTTGACGACCTTATCCAATGCAGAACACATTTAGAGTCTGTAGCTAATATTTTGTTCTCAATTTTTAAATGTTGTAAAGTTTCACAGACAAATTGATGCTCCTTATTCCTATAAGTACTCCTAATAACTCTAACCTAGGTATAGATATTCCTTTAATGGGTGCTAATTTAGATTTGGCAAACACTAATTTCGTTTTATCTTCATTTTTAATTTTAAATCTAACATAAGTAACTGCTGCGTAAGCATAGCATGATGCATCACAAAACGTGATTACTTCAATAGAACTTTCTTCATTAAACTCTACCCATCTAGGAATATTAATCATTATTATTCCTTTTATTTTGTCTGCAATAAATGTCCATTCTTTCCACAATTCGTCATTTAACTTATCTTCCCACCCCAATTTTTGAATCCATAGCTCTCTTAAAAATATTTTTCCTAATAAAGTTACTGGTACAAATAGACCAAGAGGATCAAAAAATGATGCTATAAATTTTAAAATACTTCTTTTAGATTTCCCTTGAACTAAGCTATTATCATCTCTAGGAGTTTTGATACTAATGTCGTCTAATCTTGTGTTCCATTTTATTCCTAATACATTTACAGTTTCCTCTTCTGACCGATCTTCCTTTTTAATTATTTTTCTCACCTCCTCTGAGTTGGAACTAAACTCTCTTATGTTCATTGAGGCACTCCTAAAGATTTCTTTACTTTTTCGATATAATTCTGTTGCCTTTTGTTCATCTTTGGCGCCTACTAATGCATTATCTACATAAATATTTTTCATAATTAATTGACTAGTTTCATCTCCAATATGATTTAAATGGAACTGAATTGTAGCGTTTAACAAAAATGGACTCGAGATTATCCCAAAGGCCACTTTAGTAAATCTTAATTCAATTAAATTTTCTTCTTTTGGTTCTTTGGTGATATCTTTAACCCACAGAAATCTGGTTACGTCTCTGTCCTTAAAATGTAAACCTATTTGCAAAAATGCTTTTTCGATATCTCCTACTAATTCCTACTATTCTAAATCTAATTAGTATTGCACATAGGTCTTCCATCAGTACTCTTCCTCGCATGAGGCAATCATTTAGACTTCTTTGCGACTTCTTTGTATTCGCTGATGCATCGTACACAATGCGAAGTTTAGTAGTTGTTTTTTGGGGAGTGATTACTGGATGATGTGGTAAGTAATGCTTGATTTCTCCTTCAATTGTTTTTGGTGTAATGTATTCCAATATTCCCTTATTTATTTGCTCTTGAATGACCGAATTGTATTTAATTAATATTTCTAAATTTTGATTTTTACATAATGACTTGAGCCTTCCGCGTGCTAAATGATAGTTGTCTGTAATGTCTGGTGGATATTCTCGCCAAGGCCAAGAAACATGGTACCTTCCATCTATAAACTGAATACTTTCGCTAAATTTCTTTAAAGCAATATCATCTTCGATAACTGACGGATTCCCTTTTATCCCTATGCTTTCTAAATTCCATAATAATCCTAAGTCTTCCCCGGTTTTATTTACTAAATTTATATCTGGTTTGTCCAGGTAGGTGTACTCTTCCCAAGGTATTGCTGACTGACAATACGTAGTAAAACTGATTCCTATTCTATTATTTACCTGCTTCAGTGCCTTTCTATCCCTTCCACTTACTATCCATCCTACTTCAGTATTTACTATGTATAACCCTTCTCTAATTTCTATTCTATCAGCTCCCATAAGGTCAAAATAGTACCCATTCCCTAATAGCAAATTGATATCCTCAAACCCTTCTTTTATTGTATCTTCATTTTCAGCAAATTTCAAGTATGGATAATTTTTTCTTATTTCAGCCACGACTGGATTAACTTTAAATTCTTTCAATATTGTCGGAATAACATTCGCAGATATTTCACATCGTTTTCCATTTTTTAATATAATATTAATTTTTACTAATGATGTTGTGATGGTTTTAGGTTTTTCATTGCCAAAAACATAAACTGATAGTTGTTCTTTATTGTATTTTTTCAAATTTAATTTTTTAACTATTTCTTCTGTGATATACGTCCTTTGACTCCCTGAATCCAACAGTGCTCTTATTTTTATTTTTTCTTTTGTTTCTGGTCCTTCAACTTCTGTAATAGCTGTCTGTAAATAAACTATCTCCTCCTCTCCTTCACTATTTTCCTGCTCAGTAATATCTATCTTTTCTGAATTTATGCTTAACGTTGATGTGTTAATGATCTGTTTAATTTCTTCCTTACTTTTTGAAAACTTTTTTGGACAAAGACTTCTGTGATGGCTCTTCATTTGTTTACAGTAATAACATGATTTTCTTACTGTACAATGTTTCGCGAAGTGTGATTTTGACAAGCAAATATAACACCCCTTTACCTTAGCTTTTCTTTCATCGACGGTCTTGTATTGGTCGCATTGATCACTCCAGTGTTTTTGATGACAGTAATTACATTTAGCCTCTATATTCGATATTGTTTGGATGTACTGGCCTCACACTTAAAATCCTTTGGTTCCTCTCCTACTGAGTAACTTACTCCTTCCTTTCCCCTTCCCGTTCTATTTTCTACCTTTTCCCTAGCTACTATTAATCTGTTTAAATATTTCCTTAGTTTATCTGGTTTAATTTTCGAGGTGTCTTTATCCTCCTCTAGTTTAAGGATAACTTTTGAGGGAAACTTAGAGATAATAAGCGGAATTAAATGTGGATGAGAAGTGTCTTCTCCCATTGCTTCTAACGATCTTAATGTTGATTCTATCTGATCTAAAGTATTTCTTAACTTGTAAGTATGTTCGGTCGATGTTGGTATAAGCCTTAATTGATCGTACAGATCATTTTTTATCATTCCCTCTTGCCCGTACCTATCTTTTAACAATGAAATGGCAATTATTTGTTATGGCTAACCCTGAAATACATCGTAATGCTTCGTCTGACAAATAAGATCGTAAATAATTAAATTTGTCGACATCCCTCATATTGCATTGAGAATCAATTACTGACTCAAAAGAGTCCCAAAACTAAGCACATTTAGTGGTATTACCCCTAAATTTCTGTTTAACTGATTTTTGAATTGCTGTGCTTTGTTTTGGATCGTTTTGTTTTTTATAAATTATTCTTTGTTTTATAACTGTCAGGTCAGTATTTACTTCGTCGACGTCAAATTTTAAGTCATATTCTTCTTCTGTTTCTTGTTCTATTTTTGTAATTTCTTCTTTATTGTCTTCTAATGTCAGTGCTAATTTCATTAGGTTTTCCCTAAGGTCAAAGAAAGTCGTAGCGAATTTGTCAATTCTATCTAAATATTTGTTAATTTCGGGTTCGTCTAAGTCGTCTGTTTCTGTTAGTTTGTCCCGGATGGTGGCGATTAAATCTTTAAGCCTTTTCTTTGCTGGTCCTAAGCCCATTCTAATCCATCCGATTGTCGTCATCTTAAATATAGATGTTCTTATTCTAATTATTATATCTTTTTCCTTCCGCGCGCCGTAAATCTGATTTCCTCTGCTACCACGTTTGTACTGAACACTGTTGGAATAACTACTCTCTTTATCGTAATATTTTATATTTATTTAAATCACAAAACACATTAAATCTTGTTTTCCTTCGAATCTGTCAAAAGACTGTCAACAAACCAAAAAATACAAAAAATAAACATTTAAATCATCGCCTTAGCGACAATACTTTCTCTAAACGTACCATAGGTATATGATAATTCTATATAATGTAGGTACATGGTTTCTTAATTCATTTATAATTNCCTTCGAATCTGTCAAAAGACTGTCAACAAACCAAAAAATACAAAAAATAAACATTTAAATCATCGCCTTAGCGACAATACTTTCTCTAAACGTACCATAGGTATATGATAATTCTATATAATGTAGGTACATGGTTTCTTAATTCATTTATAATTCAATAAAATTTAAATGAATTCAGTCTATTTCTCTAATTCATATGTAAGTCTATACACCCATGGAACAAATAATAACAGAATTTTCCACATTATTTGCATTGTTAATGAAGTTGTTACCAAGCCTCTTGTAATATATTTCATCGTTTTCTGTCACTACAAAATAAGCTTTATTTGTTGTAATCATTACACTAATGATGCTGTTGATTTTGCAACATTGTCTTTAATATGAATAAATAAATCCTTTATTATTGCTTTAAGTACAATGTTTATACGATTGCATTTCGTCATTTTCCCAATCATATCAATCAATACATTTTCTTTTGACCAGTATAGTTTGAAATATGTATTATCTTTCAATTTAATTGGGTTTTCATATTTTAATAATGTACAGAAAATACATCCAAATATCTTGTCGACAAAGCTATTATTGCGTAGGACTCTACTCCATTTAGGATTCTTTTTTAATTGTACGTGCAACTTGTTATAGACGGATGTTTGTGTACTTTTACACTTTTAAAATTGAATTTACTCTTTCTTTTTTTCTCTTTCTGACATATAATCAAACTTGCTAAAAAAAAACTGTTGACACAGAAAATTTCATTCGTTTCATATACACCTACGTATATGTATTTTCTTGTATTTTGACGTTTCTTATTTCTAAACATGTATCATATTATATTATTTTTTTCCACGAAATGTATTTATATTAAAAAATAAATAAACACCGGAAAGAAGAGAGCCAAAAATCCCGGAGATTTAACTCCGTATCACAACGAAGAGGTCGCTCTGTGGTGCGACAACTTGAAGAGAGAAAAAATAATTTATACATATTCTACCTGTGTGCAAAATAAAAAACGAAATATATACTGAAATGAAACTCTTGGACACACACACTCGTCTCTCCTTTCCCCCTCCATACAACATCTTATTTAAATAAAATTTAAATAAACTTCTGTCTGAAGGTGGGGAAAAGCAGGAGGCTTCGCCCTTATTTACCATATATTACTTTTTTGCGTCGGGAGACGGTTGCGAAGGGGTTAGTGCGGAGAATCGTAAATTAAAATGATTTAGGGTTAACATAACCTGACACGGAGAGAAGGGAAGGTTTCTCGGGGGTGTAAAGGTTATTTAGAGTGTTGGTACGAAGCTCATGTAGAGTTCTGAGTGTGTCGGATGCAAAGTTGAATACTTTTGCGGCCGTGTTGCTTTGTAAATCATGTTTGCGTGTGAGTGTTTTAGAACGTCTGAGGGGG